>PJEM01020281.1:0-13866 GCA_004023845.1 Helogale parvula
GCTAGTTACACCCTACGTGAGGGTCCTGGGTCCTGGGTCTACTCTGTGATTGGTTAACACTCTAAATGTTGTAATTGGATAAACCTGCTGTCAATAATATTGTGTAATAATAATTGGATCACTGTACCTATGTCACAATTTCCTGTAACTCCCCCTTCCCAAACTCATAAAAGTCCTACCCCACCTTTGTTCGGGGCTCTCAGCACAGATCCACTGCGTTGGTGAAGGCTGTGAGACTGAACTTAGGCCCGGCGAGCCTAAGCCATAATAATAAAGCCCTTTGCTTTTGCATGTGTGCTTTGGCCTCCCTGGCAGTCTCTGGTTTTTTGGGGGCAATATTAAAATCTGGGCATAACATCACCAGCTCATCAGTCTCCGCCCACTTGTGCCCCAGAGGTTTGTTTGCTGCAGCACCTCAGATGCAGACACTGTGCAGCCCAGGCTTTGTGTCAACATCCCCCTGGTTCTCTGTGCACACCCAACTCCTTCTGTGCCCCTGCCTACCAGCTTTCCTCTCCTGGTGACTGTAAAATACTAGCTTATCTGACCCTTAACAGGAAAAGGTTGCCCGTCCCTGTTCTAGACCGAACCTTAAGAACACTTTACCAGACGAAGGCCAAGTGAATCATGACCCTCTTGTCCTTGTTTGTGGACATTGACAAGCCAATGGTGGCTAGGACTGGCACGGTAGCAGTGGAGCAGGTGACAACAGATTCGAAACATTTTGTAGGTGAGGTCCACGGGACTTGCTGTTGGATTGTGAGGTGGGAGAGAAATAGAGGAATCAAGGATGCTTCCAAGTTTGTAATTTTACTTTTTGTTTCTTAACCCGAGAAACTCCTGAGATGGGGAACACTGGTAAGAAATGGGTTTGGGAAGAAAAGTGAATACAACAATCAAGAATCCAGTTTTCACCGTGTTAAATTTAGGATACCTATTAGACATCCAGATTCAGCAGGCGGTGGATGTAAAAGGCCAAGAGTTAAACCAAGAACCCAGGGTTAGAGGAATAAATGTGAAATTCCTGAGCATTTAGGTAGTATTCAAAAATCATAGGATTGGATGGGATTGGTTGATTGACTCACACATTCATTCAAATATGTTTGGAGCCCTTGTTTTGTGCCAATCAGTGTTCTAGGCATTGCAGTAATGAAAAAGACACAAAGGAAAATCTATACCCTCAGAATTTCCGTTCTAATGGGGAGGAATAATAAAATTACAGAAATACATGGTATATTAGGGATCGATGTTAAGGAGAAAGGTAAAGCACCGATGGTGGGAAGGCTGCAGTTTTCATCAGGATGGCCAGGGAAGTCCTCAGTGGGAAAATGTTATTTGCGTTTAAGTCTTGAAGGAAGTGGGGGGCATGAGTCCTGCATATAACTGGATGCCTAGCATTCCAGGCAGAGGCAACAGCAAATGCAAGCAGGCTAAGGCAGGAGCGCGTCAAGCAAGTTAACAGGCAAGGACCGTGGGTTCGGGAGAGCCAAGGGAGAGTGGTGGGATAGGAGGACCGAGACTTAATGCCCCGGGGCGGGGTGGAGGACAGGAAGGAAGGTGTGGAGGCGCACCTCTGGAACCGACTGAAACTAGGAAGGGGACCAAACATCTCCGGGAAGTTCAGTTGACGTTAGCCCCGCCCCAAGCCCCGCCCCAAGCCCCCGAGGGCTCCTGGCTCACAGCTCCGCCTTTTGGCCGGAACTCGGGAGCCTGCGCAGGGGCCGGAAGTAGCTTTCACCCGACCCCATTTTATCCGAGGCCGCACTTCCGGTAGCGGCGGCGGGAAGCTGGGTACTGGCTGGCGTCTAGGCCTCTGCCGAGGGCAATCCAGCGGGAATCGGAGCCATCAGAACCGCCACCATGGTGAGGAGGCGCAGGCCGGAGGCGCGGGGACTTCCGAGTCTGTTGTGGGGTGGGGGCCGTGGCTGGTCGGGTGGAGGTCATGGGTTGGCGGTTCATGGCGGTGAAGGCCAGGGCCGCGGCCGCCCCGTCGGGGCAGGGGGTACCCAGACTTTGGCCATTCGGCGGGATTGGGGAGGGTAAGGCTGGAACTGAACGGAGGTTTGAGGCGCTCGGTGCTGGCGAGGATAGAACCCCGGCCCTCCACGCCGATGTAGCCACAGTGCTTGGGATTTTGCAGGCAGGAAGTAAACTTTTGCAGAATAAATGCGTGTCTGGGGTTTCGGAGCAGGCGTTAAAGCCGCGGGAGGATTGGGGGAATACCCGGTGAGACTCAGACTTGTGAAACGGGGTGAGGGTCTGAGGACGAGTTGCGGAAAGAGGTGGGAAGACCTTGTGGCCGAATCGAGAGAGTGCTTGGGTCTGGGAGGAGGGATTGGGAGGGTGAACGGGAATGTTTGGGGGAAAAGAATTTAGCTCATTTGTTCAGCGTGTCTATCTATGGGTTTTGCGTATGTCTGACTTTTCAGGCACTGGAGCTACATAATGAAATGCTTCCTTCCTTCCCCCACTTCACTGTCTTTCTCGTTGGGGACACAGATAATCTAAACCAGAGTGATAGATAGTACAGCATTACGTAAAAGTAACGGAGAGGGAGGGGCGGGGTAAGAACGGCCGCTGGAGTAGATGATTCCTGAGCAGAGCAGTTAAGGGTTGTTAGAGGCGTCTTCCCAGCGAAAATGGAAGGGAATATTATAGTTTGGAAGGACTACAAGGGCAAGGCAGGAAGGGAGAGCACTATTGAAAGTTCCTGGAGTGGGGAGGGAGGAGGAAGATGGGAGGAACTGGCAGGAGCCTGGTTACTAAAGGCTTTACGTGCCCCACGGCCCAGTTTGTGATGAGGTATGCTTAGTCGTGTTTGGAAAGATCACTCTGTTCTGTAGCTATTACATGTTGGGTGAACTGAAAGCAGAGACTTGTTTGTAGGATTGGTTGGAGGAGCCAGCACTGGATTCAGTCTGTGTAGGTTCCAACCTAGCTTCCTGGCAGTGAGACGGGAGGAGCTACTTAACCTCTCCTGGCCTCAGTGGCTGCATCTGTAAAATAGGAGTCATAACTAGTCTGATTTCTAGAATTAAATGAGATGTGTAGTGCCCAGGAAGAGTTAGCTGTTACAAGGCAGACGGACCAGTAAATGTTGCCATTGAGGTTCAGATCTGTTTGGTTAGGTGCGATGACAGGCCGGTTAACAGGGTCATTTGAAGGCGAGCAGACCACATGACCTGGGTGTCCATCAAGGTTCTGATCTATACATCTGTAGGCTCAAAAACCTGTTCTGGTCCAGGTTCACAGATGTGATCGGCAAGCACAGTGCCTGGCCCCAGGATGTTAGGACTGGCCCACACCCATCAGGCTGACAGGATCTGCAGATGAAATGCTGGCTTGTTTATGTCTAGAGAGAGATGTAACCGCCAGAGACCTGACAGCTTGCACTGGGAGATCTGTTTTGTCTCTTAGCAAAGCTGCATTGGAATCCAGGCTTTAAAGTAAAAAAAGGTTATTGGATTAATAAAGAAGCAAAGTCAGTTCTGCATTCTTTAAGACCATTATGTGTTCAAACTGATTAGTGCCCTGACCACCAGGTTTCCCTCTTCAAGGTGGTCTTGGAGGCACACTCAGAGTTTTGCTTAGGGATTTTACTGATCCTTGCCTCCAAGCTGATCATCTCCCTTCTGAGGGCAGATGTCCAATTGATTAGATCTTTAGTGCGGATCATTCCAGTTCCTCTTTTGCTCGGCCTTTTATTTTATTTACTTATTTATTTATTTTTAAGTTTTTAAAAAATGTCTATTTATTTTTGAGAGAGAGAGACACACACACAGAGTATGAGTGGGCCAGGGGCAGAGGGAGACAGAATCCAAAGCAGGCAGGCTCCAGGCTCTGAGCTGTCAGCACAGAGCCCAATGTGGGGCTCAAACTCCTGAACCGCAAGATCATGAGCTGAGCTGAAGTCAGATGCTCAACTGACTGAGCCCCCCTGGCGCCCCTTTACTCGGTCTTTTAAATGGGCTGTGGGTGTTCCAGGCCACTGGAGTCACACACCTATAATCTGCATAGTGGCAGATGGCTAATTTGATATTTGTGGGGGGGTTGAATTAGTTTGGAGGTACTTTATACCCTTCCCCCTGATACTGACATGGCATAGACACAGGCACTTGTAATAGGAAAAAGAGGATTTGGGGGCACCTGGGTGGCTCAGTCAGTTAAGCGTCCGACTGCGGTTCAGGTCATGATCCCATAGTCTGGGTTCAACCCCAGCATTGGGCTCTGTGCTGACAGCTCAGAGCCTGGAGCCTGTTTCAGATTCTGTGTCTCCTTCTCTCTCTGCCTCTCCCCTGCTCATACTGTCTCTCTGTGTCTCACAAAAATAAGATGTTAAAAAAAAATTAAGAGGGTTTTTTTTTTTTTTTAAAGATTATTTTAAGGGAAGGGAGTAACCGGGAAGTGGGGAGAAGTTAGGGCTGCTTACAGGGTGATGCAGTGGAATTCCTAGGGAAGGGCCGTGGCTGGAAGACGGAGCTAAGAATCTCCTGACAAAGCTAGCCATGGGGAAAAGGAAGTCACAGCTGAAGCGCCGGGAACGTACAGGTACCAGAGCTGGTCTCATCCTGCTGATTTCTCCTCGCAGACTGTGGGCAAGAGCAGCAAGATGCTGCAGCACATCGACTACAGGATGAGGTGCATCCTGCAAGACGGCCGCATCTTCATTGGCACCTTCAAGGCTTTTGACAAGCACATGAACCTGATCCTCTGTGACTGTGATGAGTTCAGGAAGATCAAGTGAGAAGTGGGCTGCGTGGGGGCGGGATTTGTGTTTCGGGGGAAGTGGATCAGGTGGGTGGGCCAAGCGACAGGTGATTGATGTAGCCATAGCTGGTTCCTTGGCCTGCTCTCCTGTGTGAGGGGGCAGAGGTAAATGGGGACATTGGACCCTAAGAAATCTTCCTTAGGCCGGCAAGCCTCGCTCTCTAGTTCTAGCCGAGTACGTGTCGTAAGGAGGGCTGCTAGGCTTTTTGTTTCTCTGACTGTGTGTGCCCCTGGGTACTGGGGTAAAGGGCTCTCATGTTCTCCCCACAGGTGTGTAAGGGGGGAGAGCTTGATTTTCTGGCCTCATTGCCTATTTGTAAAGCTGTAGCCTAAAGGGCTCTCCCAATGCAGCCTGGTCTGAAACTGCTTTAAGAAGCCTCTGACCCTCTTCAGGGTAAGTGCTCAGCTTCCCGTTTGGGTTTGGGGCCAGTGATTTTTGTTGGCATTTATAGACACACTCAGATACTTCCTACTTTCCTACAATTCCATATGTGATCGGATGGCTCCCTTCTCTTACGGCTCACAGATCTTGAGCTCCTGGCCTATTTAAAGATGCGGGCTAGCTTTTCATGCATATTCCATTCAAGGCATCTTGAGGCCCAAAGAGGTTACGTGACTTCCCTGGTCCGTCAGCTCTCTGATGCCACGTGCAGTGGTCCATGTTCCGCTGTCGGCGGTGGTGAATTTCTTTTGATTCCCCTTCGGGGGTGTTGTTTGCTTTTTGTGGCAAGAGGTCAAGAAGTACAGAGTATAATGTGATAGGAAAGGCTTTTGAGTGCCAGGGACACAGTAGAGAGGGGCCGGCAGATTGGCATAGAACTATTCCAAATGGTCTTTTATTTTTTAAAATGAAATTTTTCTGATAATTTAAAAATGTTTTTAGAAAATATATTTTAAAAACACATAAGAGTATATGAGAAAAAATTTAAATGCCCATGAGAGTTTTTTTTTTTTTAATGAAAGAATAATACATATTTTTACTTGGGAGGAAAAAAAGCCCAAAAGGAAAAAATATCCACCCACAGAAAACTGCTGTTAATTTAGTATAAAAAATCATTAAAAGGAAAGTTTCAAGTTTTTTCTTTAATTAAAAATTTTTTTCAAGTTTATTTTTTAGAGAGACACAGAAAATGATGGGGGAGGAGCAGAGAGAGAGGGTGAGGGAGAATCCTAAGCAGGCTCGCACTGTCAGCAGGGAGCCTGATGTGTGGCTCGAACTTCTAAACCGTGAGATCATGACTTGAGCCAAAACCAAGAGTCGGGGGCTTAACCAACTGAGCCACCAAGGTGCCCCAGGAAACCTTTAAGTTTTTAAAAATCAGCATTTTGTCTTTCATTTTTAGGGTATTGGTTTTGGCTTTTTCTTCCCTTCCCCTGTCTTGTTGCTGTTATTTTTATTTCCCAGTTTACAGCTGACCCTGGAACAACCCAGGGATTGGGGTACAGACCCCACACAATTGAAAATCCACATGTAACTTTGGACTCCTCCCAAACTGAACTGCTAAATAGCCTGCTGTTGACCAGGAACCCTTACCAATAACATAGACATTCTATTAGCACGTAGTTGGTATGTTAATGTGTATTACACGCACTGCATTCCTACAGGAAGAAAAAAATCCGTCTATAAGTGGCCCCGCGCGGTTTCAACCCAGGTTGTTACAGGGTCAGCTGTATATTTTGTTCATCCTTTTCTGGCTATTGCGGTGGGACTTTGTTTTTGTGCTTTGAAGACAGAGGTGTAACTTCTGTGATGTTAGTTATTTTTCCTTTATTCTACGTCTGAGGTGAGGTGGGGGATGGAGTCCGGAGTTCTGTGGGGCTGACCTGGTAGTAGAAGGAGGCAGTGCGCCGGAGGGCTGGCTGGGGCTCGGTTGTGACCAGAGCTGCTAAGGCTGCCTCTTCCCACGGACGAGGCCTTAAGCTGAAGGGAGGGAAGAGGGTAATGGCAGAGAGGACTGGACTGAGGAAGGGCCTTCACCGAGGTTACGGAGTAAACCTTTGAGCCAGGGCTGGGCTTTCTTAACTCTTGTCCTGTCTCTTGGCCAGTGAGTGCATCCTCTTGGCATGGGGGACAGCCACCTAGGGCGTTAGGCGTTCAGCCTGTGAAGACCGTCCAAAGGAGCTGCTTTAGAGAAAGCTTTTGTGCCCTTTGTTGGGAGAGGCAGTGTAGAAATCTCGGAGGCCCCTAGGCAGGTGAACGGGAGGGGCTTTACCCCCTCTGTGATGCTTACTTTCTTGTTTCTTTTCCTAAACCTCTCCTCAGGCCAAAGAACTCGAAGCAAGCAGAAAGAGAAGAGAAGCGAGTCCTCGGTCTGGTGCTGCTTCGGGGGGAGAACCTGGTCTCCATGACTGTAGAGGGACCCCCTCCCAAAGACGTAAGTCTGCCTTCGGGCACATTCACAGGCTCCCTCTGATCTTTGTCCTCCTTTTACTGATAAAAGAATTGCAAAGAGGTTACCCTTTAAGTAGGAAGAAGAGATTGGGAACTGGAATTTGAGGGTTTCCAACTTGAAAGCCCTCCCTTCTCTTCAGTTGATGCACATAGTGAGTCCGGAGAAAAGGCACTTAAGGCCATCTGGTCAGTTCCACACTCAGCGCAGAGCCTGACACTGGGTTCGAACTCGCGAACTGTGAGTTCATGACCTAAGCTGAAATCAAGTGTCAGACTCTTAACCGACTGAGCCACCCAGGTGCCCCTGCTGTATATGTTTTAAAAGGCATGTTAATGACTTAAAAATATTCTTGTAAGTGAGGACAGAGTAGTTATCCTAGTCATTTTCTGCTCTTTTTTTTTTTTTTTTTTTTTTACAGTTTATTTATTTATTTTGAGAAGGAGAGAGTAGATCCCCCAGGGCTCAAACTCATGAGTCTTAAGATCATGACCTGAGCTGAGATCATGACCTGAGTCAAAATCAAGAGTCAGATGCTTAACTGACTGAGCCCCCCCAAGTACCCCCTAGTCATTTCCTTCTTTTTGGACTCATGCATGGAGTCCAAAGGGAATAGGGAGCCTTTCCAATTATAAATGTCTGCAAGGGATTTATTATATTTCTTGGTTAAAGCATATGTCTATATGCAGAACTCCTGGTGTCTGTTTCCAGTAGAAGTTGCTACTCTTAAGTCTTTAGGACCACAACCAGTTTTGTTATAAGGCCATCATTTATAGTCCCAGAACTGTGGAGTTACTTGCCCACTGACACCCACCAGGTGGGAATCAGAGCTGGGACTGGACCTGATTTCTCTTTGATGCCAGATCAAGTGCTCTTGTCTACTATACTCTTAAAAATTTTTTTTGTAATTTTAGTTTTACTGTATTTTAGAGAGAGTGTATGAGCAAGAGGGGGAGAGAGGGAGAGAGAACCTTAAGCAGGCTCCACATTTCACTGCGGAGCCTTACCCAGCACTCCCTCCCATGACCCTGGGATCATTACCGGAGCCGAAATCAAGAGTCAGGCACTCAACCAACTGAGCCACCCAGGTGCCCCTCTACTCTGCCTTTCTGAATGGAGCCTGACCCTTTGTTGGCTTAATTTTCATAGGAATTCATGTAGGTTGCGTTGTGGTGCGTTTTCTCTAGACTCACTCTTCAGTCCTCCTAGCCTGCTGAGGAGTGACAGTGAGGCATAGGATCTTGGGCGGAAGAGGAACGGCATTAACACATGGGTGCCCAGGCAGTATTTTTAAGCTGTTTTGATGTCCTATAAATCTGAGGGGCTCTCTTGGCCGTGGTATCCCAAAGTGTACTGATTCTCTAGGCCCTAAACATTTTAGCATATTTCTTTATTTTTTAGACTGGCATTGCCCGAGTGCCACTCGCTGGAGCTGCCGGGGGCCCAGGGATTGGCAGGGCTGCTGGCAGAGGAATCCCAGCCGGTGTCCCAATGCCCCAGGCTCCTGCAGGACTTGCTGGGCCAGTCCGAGGGGTTGGTGGGCCATCGCAGCAGGTAAGGAGTTGGGGAAGGGCACCAGCTTCTCATGGGTAAAATGAAGGATAGAGAGAGGCCCCACAGTTTGGGAAGACTCCAGAAGGACCAACCTGTGACTCCCAGGCCATCCGTATTTCATTGTCCTTTGTATGTAGTCCCAGACTCCAGTGGGAAGGAAAACATAATGTTGTAAATTCATGTTGATGCTACTGAAGTAAAGAGATGCGTAAAAGGTATTTTGGCCAACATGATGGGGGCAGAATGTTTCCACGACACGGGAGACCATCCTCTCTCACAACCTGTTATCCGTCATCCTTGCCCTACGTGGAAATGCCGTCTCTCATCTGGAGTGGGCTTCCTTAACTCAGCTCTAGAAGGTGGGACTTGAGCATTCAAGCTCCATCTTTGGCAGGTGGTTTCAGGTAGCCTGATGCTGTGAGTGGCAGCTTAGGGGATGGGGTGTCCGCTCCGTCTTCACCAGGTTGGGGGCGGGGGAGCGGGATGCTGCATTGCATGTACAATTCTGCCTATCTCTGCTCCTGTGTCCTTAGGTGATGACCCCGCAAGGGAGAGGCACTGTGGCTGCCGCGGCCGCCGCCGCCACAGCCAGTATTGCAGGGGCCCCAACCCAGTATCCACCCGGCCGTGGGGGTCCTCCCCCACCGATGGGCCGAGGGGCACCCCCTCCAGGTAAGAAGCTTGTAAGGAGACCCCTGCTGATTGATGGAAGGTGCCTGAGCTGGATTTGTGATGAGGCATAACGTTGACTGAAACTGGTGATGAGTTTGTGTAATTAAGCAGGATTACTCTGAGATCCAGCCTGACTGACTGACCATGGAACTAGCTAGACAGGAGCCACGGGGAGCCCTACCTCTTTGGCTCAGGGCCCAGAGACTGGGAGGGTGGAATGGTCCATCCTCAGAACTTGGTGGACAGTTTTGTTAGGTTTCCTGCTGCTCAAGACAGACACCTGAGCTGTGTTCTTGGGGCTTTTCTCTTGTAGGCATGATGGGCCCACCACCTGGCATGAGGCCTCCCATGGGTCCCCCAATGGGGATCCCTCCTGGACGGGGAACTCCGATGGGCATGCCCCCTCCAGGGATGCGGCCCCCTCCCCCGGGGATGCGAGGTAAGTGCCAGTAGAGGTGACTTCGACTTCCTTAGAGAGCATGTTGGGATAGGAAGTGGAGGGAAGGGTGGATTTTGACCACACCCTCTGGGCTTTTAGGCTTTAAGCCAAGAGATGTGAACTCTTAGAGGGCAACTTTGTCCAGAAAGGAAAGAGGGAAAAAGTGTTTTTTACATTGGCTTTCCCTCCCCGTTAGAGCAGTCAGAGCAGTCCTCCACCAGGTGCTTCTCAGTGTCCACAGTGGTTATTCTCAGGGCACTGTCAGATCATGCGTTCTGAGCATAAGTCCCCAACAAAGGTCATGTCCTGTGTCCTTTGGCTTGACAGTGTCTGGTTATTACTGTACTATTTATTAGTATTGCTATACTATTATGTGTATCTCTTTAACTCCAGTTTGAGAAATGCTGCCAGATGTGCCCTCTAGCTTTATAAATAAGGAAATGGGCCCCGAGAGCTTAGTGTCCTGGCTCCCAGATTGTGATTCTTTGCACCAAGCCATAGTGGTCTCGGAGATAACCCACAGCCACACTGGTTGACCGCTGTGTATCTAGTTGAGGTTTTGGTGGATGGATTTTATAAGCATAGGAACCCAGTCTTCCCAGAGAAGTCCCTCGTTAGCATATGTATTGTATGTGTCCCTCTGATGACTGGGAACTGCCGCGTGTGGGGGCTGGTGTGGGGCTGGGGATCTGAGTTGCGGATCAGGCACTGACTGAACTTCTTACTTACTCTTACTTCAGGCCTTCTTTGACCCTTGGCCACAGAGTTACGGAAGTAGCTCCACAAAGACGTGGGCCCGATTACCACAGACCTGGTTGGTTGTTATGGCGTTGTTCTCGGAGTCTCACGGGATTGTCTGGTTTCCCTTTCAGGGCCCCCTCCCCCGGGAATGCACCCACCAAGGCCCTAGGCTCATCTTGGCCCTCCTCAACTCCCTGCCTGTTTCCCGTAAGGCTGTACATAGTCCTTTTACTTCCTTGTGGCCTGTGAGACTAGTTTATAATAAACTCTTAAGAATATTATACATGTGTGGCGTGTCTGTTTAGTTTCAGAAAACTGTTGTTATATGGGGCAGTTAGAGTCAAGAAAGGTTGCTGTGGAAAAGGTAGCCCTAATCTCTGCTGCTTCCCTTATAAAATACTGTACGACACATTCACAGAGAAGCACAAACCTCTCTGATACCGAGAGAATTAGCAACATTGAACTACGAGACATTTTCCTATATCAGACCGGCAAAAATTAATTTGTGGAAGTAAACGCTCGTCCTGTTGGCCATGGTTGTGGGTTGGCAGATCCTTTCTGGCAGGTGCTCATCTTGATAGCCTCTTGTGCGTTACTTGAGATTATATTCATTTTTTATATGATAAGGTAGGAGGTAAGCAGTAAAAATGAAAACCAGTCCCATTGAATGAGGAGCACTTTTGGTATAACTTTCTCCCAGCGTCACACCTGCATATAACCTAAGTTAGGGATCTCTGGGTTCTTCCACCGAGAGTCTACGTTCAGTTGATGGTCATTGAGCAGTACTGTAGTACTTAGGACATCAAGCTTCGAGGTTACAGAAATAAGTGGACATCATTCTAGGGGAGACAATTCTAAATGCAAAGGAGACCTTGAGAAAAAAGTTGATAAACTGGGGTGTTAGGGATTTCTTCAGGAACGGGAGGATGGTTCAACATGCAAACAATGGAATACACCACATTAATAGAAAGTCCCTGATCATCTCAATACATGCAGAAAAAACATTTGACAAAATTCTGACACTCCTAGGATAAAAATAGCAAATTAGGACACAAAGGAACTTGGTAAGCATGATAAGTGGGTTTATTCGAAAAACCAGCCAACATAATAGAAGTGAAAACTCGCCACTTAGTGAAAGGAACAAGTCAAGGGTGCCTGCCTTTAGCACTGTTGTTCAACATTGTACCGGAAGTTGTAGCCATGGCAACTAGGTAAGTATACAGAATGAAAGATACCCAAGTTGGGAAAGCAAAACTGAAATATCCCATGGAAGGAAACTATAAGAGATGATCATTTCAGCAAAGTTGCAGGGTACAAGATCACACAACAATCAGTTGTGTATACGCCAGCAACAATCTGTAAAGGAGATTTAAAAAATTCCATATGCAGTAACATCCAAGAGAATGAGATACCCAGGAATCAGTTGAACCAAGAAGCTGAAAGATCTTGAAACATCTTGAAGGAAAGCCTAAATACACAGAAAGACCATGGTCTTGGGCTGGAAACTTCATATTGTTAAAATGGCAGTACTCTCCAAAGTGGTCCACAGATTCAAAATTCCAATGGCTTTTTTCTGTTTGTTAATTTCAGAAACAGAAGTGGATCCTCAAGTTCATATGAAGCAATAAGAGGCCCTAGTTAGCAAAACTGCTCTTGAAAAATGTTCAGAGTTGATTGCCGGAGTCCAGCTCCAGCAGGTCCGGGGTCCCTGAAGGATGGACAGTGTCGGCGAAAGAGAATGAGAGAGCCTCAAGTTTCTTTCTGATCACCAGCAGATCATCTCTGCTCTGTTTTGGTGTCTTCTTTTTTTATTGGTCAAGCGAGAACATGACATCAGGAAATAGAATTTTTTACAGTGGCTAATTCTTTGTGATAAAATGCTTTTTTTTAGCGAAAGTGTGCAGAAACAGGTCTTACAGAAGTATTTTTGTGGAACCATCCCATTAATTCTTGGCTTCAGTCCCCCAGATTAAGAAAGTAACAAACTTCTCTTATTTTGCATGGGTTGGGTTTTTGCCAATATTGATGACTTTGTTTTTAATTAACAAGTTAACAACTGAGTCATGTAACACACAGTGAGTTTGAGTAAATCTTATAACCAAGAGAATAACAGGATGTTTTTAGGAAAAAACAGGATAACACACATTATTTATTTATTTATTTTGTGTGTGGGTTTTTTTTTTAGTAGTTTATTGTCAAATTGGTTTCCATACAACACCCAGTGCTCTTCCCAAGTGCCCTCCATCACCACCACCTCTTTTTCCCCCTCCCCCTTCCCCTTCAACCCTCAGTTCATTTTCAGCATTCAATAGTCTCTCAAGTTTTGTGTCCCTCTCTCTCCCCAACTCTCTTTCCCTCTTCCCCTCCCCCTGGTCCTCCATTAGGTTTCTCCTGTTCTCCTGTTAGACCTATGAGTGCAGACATATGGTATCTGTCCTTTTCTGCCTGACTTATTTCACTTAGCATGACACCCTCGAGGTCCATCCACTTTGCTACAAATGGCCAGATTTCATTCTTTCTCATTGCCATGTAGTACTCCACTGTATATATATACCACATCTTCTTGATCCACTCATCAGGTGATGGACATTTAGGCTCTTTCCATGATTTGACTATTGTTGACAGTGCCGCTATGAACATTGGGGTACATGTGCTCCTATGCATCAGCACTTCTGTATCCCTTGGGTAAATCCCTAGCAGTGCTATTGCTGGGTCATAAGGGAGTTCTATGGATAGTTTTTTGAGGAACCTCCACGCTGTTTTCCAGAGCAGCTACACCAGTTTACATTCCCACCAACAGTGTAGGAGGATGCCCGTCTCTCCACACCCTCGCCAGCATCTATAGTGTCTTGATTTGTTCATATTAGCCACTCTGACTGGCGTGAGGTGGTATCTCAGTGTGGTTTTGATTTGTGTTTCCCTGATGATGAGTGATGTTGAGCATCATTTCATGTGCCTGTAGGCCATCTGGATGTCCTCTTTGGAGAAGTGTCTGTTTATGTCTTCTGCCCATTTCTTCACTGAGTTATTTGTTTTTCAGGTATGGAGTTTGGTGAGTTCCTTGTAGATTTTGGATACAAGCCCTTTATCTGATATGTCACTTGCAACTATCTTTTCCCATTCTGTCAGTTGCCTATTAGTTTTCTTGATTGTTTCCTTTGCAGTGCAGAAGCTTTTTATCTTGATGAGGTCCCAAGAGTTCAGTTTTGCTTTCATTTCCCTTGCCTTTGGGGATGTGTCGAGTAGGAAATTGCTGTGGTTGAGGTCAAGGAGGTTGTTTCCTACTTTCTCCTCGAGGGTTTT
>PJEM01020282.1:0-13858 GCA_004023845.1 Helogale parvula
CATAAAAACCCTTGAGGAAAAAGCAGGAAATAGCCTCCTAGACCTCAATCGTAGCAATTTCTTCCTCAACACATCCCCAGAGGCCAGGGAATCAAGAACAAAAATGAACTACTGGGACTTCATCAAGATAAAAAGCTTCTGCAAGGCAAAGGAAACAACCAAAAAAACTAATAGGCAACCGACAGAATGGGAAAAGATAGTGGCAAATGGCATATCAGATAAAGGGCTAGTATCCAAAATATACAAGGAGCTCACTAAACTCCATACATGAAAAATGAATGATCCAGTGAAGAAATGGGCAGAAGATCTGAATGGACACTTTTCCAAAGAGGACATCCAGATGGCCAACAGGCACATGAAACGATGCTCAGTGTCACTTATCATCAGGGAAATTCAAATCAAAACCACACTGAGATACCACCTCACACCAGTCAGAGTGGCTAAAATGAACAAATCAAAAGACTATAGGTGCTGGCAAGGGTGTGGAGAGACGGGCACCCTCCTACACTGTTGGTGGCAATGTAAACTGGTGCAGCCGCTCTGGAAAACAGTGTGGAGGTTCCTCAAAAAACTATCCATAGAACTCCCCTATGACCCAGCAATAGCCCTGCTAGGGATTTACCCAAGGGATAAAGAAGTGCTGATGCATAGGAGCACATGTACCACAATGTTCATAGCGGCACTTTCTACAATAGCCAAATCATGGAGAGATTTCCAAATATAATTTGGTCTGGAAGTGGAGCCTGGATATGAATTTTTTTTAAAGTTTCCAGGAGATTCTAATACATAGCCATAGTTGAGGACCATTGCTGGTAAAGTCATCTCCTGAGATCCCACTTTCCTAATACACACACAAAAATGCACCACATGCTTTAATATTTCTAAAGGTACCAAGCTCTTTTATATTTTTGTGCCATTGCTCATGCTATCCCTTGACACTCTACTTCATCCATTGAATAAATACTTACTGTCCTTGTGACCCAGATCAAATCCATTTTTCCATTCTTCGCAAGGCATAATCCATTCCTCTCTATTTGTGTTTACATAACTATCAGTTGACTTGTTTACTGTTGCTCATTTAATTTCCATACCATATTGTGAACTTGTTGGAAGTGAGAAATATATTTCATTTCTCTTAATATCCTGATTGCTTGTCACATGGTAAACAATAAATGTATATTTGATGGAACCAAAATCATTTGAATTTACAATGCAAAAAATTTCCAACTATGTTGAAGTCCCATCCAAAGGTTTTTTGTTTGCTTTATGTTTTTTTTTTAAAGCGTCTTCTGTATGTGTTGTATATACCAGGACACAGAGCTGCAAGCTGAAAGCCTTATTTTCTAATCTGGGCAGTGTTTTTGATTTCTTTGAGCTTTAGTTTCCTCATCTTTGGAATGAAGAGTTTTGCCGAAGAGTTCTGCTAAGTTCCCACTGATTTTAAAAGCAATCGTAGCTTATAGAATATCAAATTGTCAAATATTTTAATGGGGCAGTGAGAAGACATGCAACTTCATGTTTGTAAACTATTCATATATTAAATGTATGTTGACCTCGTGTGTGCATATCTTCGTAGGCTGGAACATTCTGAGAAGCACAGAAAATCAAGAAATGTACTGACCTGCCAAGGCTTCAGTAAGCATTAGCCCCCTAATGGATGACTACCGAATGTCAGGAAATTCACATCTGGGATGGTATTGTATGTGCCTACCTCATTTATTGGTCATTTATCATTAGGCTGCAATAGTACCAACATATGCTACATTCATGCTACTAGGGTATGTTTGACAATCACCATTGATTTACCCTTCATTACTCTAAAAAGATGGGTGTTAGGTGAAATGAAACTAATTTCAGAAAACCAAATAATTTATTCTACATGAACAAATAAGTCCTTATTTTAGAATAAAAATTTCCCAGTCAGGGGGTAATATAATATAGGACTTGTTGAGCACCTTCTGTGTGCCTTGCATTGTACATTATTTGTTATGCATTTTATTGTATTTTAAATTTATTTTAAAGTTTTATAATAAAAAAGCTTAATCATATAGAAAAGTGGACAGTATAATGTTATGAGCATCCTTATACTCATCACTTAGATATAATAATTTGTTAACATTTTGCTATGCTTTATTTGGTTCTAGGTTTTTAACAGTCAATTGCAGATATCATGACATGTTACTTTCTTCAAAATACATTTAAACAATAAGCATAGTTTATGAAATAACCATTAGCAATACCAGTAGAGCACCAAAATACAGCAATATTTCCTTAATATTGTCTAGCATCAAGCTCATATTAAAATGGTACCATTTGTACCCAAAGTGTGTGGTATTAAGAATACATATTGTTAGGGCGTCTGGGTGGCTCAGTCAGTTAAGCGTCCAACTTCAGCTCAGGTCATGATCTCAGTTCGTGTGTTCGAACCCTGCGTTGGGCTCTGTGCTGACAGCTAGCTCAGAGCCTGGAGCTTATCTTCGGATTCTGTGAGCTCTCTCTCTCACCCTCCCCTGCTCATGCTCTCTCTCTCAAAAATAAATAAAACATTTTAAAAAATTTAAAAAAGAATACATATTGTCTAAAAAGGGTCCAATAAATAACACAAATTTTATTTGACAGTATTTATGTTGATTGTCTCTTCCTTTAGACAGGCTTCCTTCCTCTTTTTTGTATGACACTAACTTTTAAAACAGAGTGGGAGACATCCAGTTCCAGCTCTGACATATAAAGAGCTAGAAGTCGGGGCATCTGGGTAGCTCAGTTGTTTAAGCATCCACCTCCTGGTTTCAGCTCTGGTCATGATCTCACAGTTTCGTAAGTTTGAGTCTTTCATCTGGCTCTGCACTGACCTCTCTCAGGGCTATGAGTTCCAGGCCCTCTGGAGGTTAATGTATGCCCTGACCAGAATTCAGGAGGGCTGAATCTGATCTGCCCTAAAGTGGTGCACCGAAGACCCCGTTTAGGTAACTGGTAGGGATGACTGGCTTAGCCTCTGACCTCACCACCATGCGACTTGCTTTATAAAAATTGGAGATTAAGGTCCAGAGTAAGCAGAGAATAAGGCAGAGAAGCTGCTTACCCTCTGGATCGCCTGTCCATATGATCCCCCTTGTCAGTATGTCACCCTGAATAAAACTGTGCAAATGGTTTGGAGGGGCTTGCTGCATTTTTTCAGTCTCAAAATGCCTTCTCCTTCTGAAGCGTGCTTTATTGTCCCTCTTCCACCTTCTAACATGCTACCTGAGCCTATGTCACCTGGAGGAAAGCAATCTATACAACTATAGTCCTTTCTAGGCGTCCTGACTCACCTAAGATAGGCAGAATGAGGGGAGGGGCAGATAGAAAGAAACATTTGTACAGGTCACAGATCAGAGACATAGGCCCCTTAAAAGACTGAGCCTTAACCATAATATTATAGAACACTTTCCCTCATTCACAATTTACCACTATACCAAAAGCAAGGTCACTAGAGGAATCTGAAGTCTCTGGAAAGGACAACTATAGCAAATGTGAAACACAGCCCACTAGGCCAGATGAACGTAAAACACTACACAAAAGGTCATTTCCTCAGTTACCTCAGTTCCTATTACCTGATACATCATGTCAGGCTTTCAACAAAAAATTAGAAGGCATGCTTTAAAGAAAAGCAAAAATACAATGTGAAGAGACAAAACAAGCATCACAGCCAGACCAGATATGATAAATATTTTGAAATCATCAAACAGGGAATTTAAAGTATTCATCATAGTATGTTAATGGGTCTAATGGAAAAAATAGACAACATGCAAAGATAGATGGGCAAGGTAGATGGATAATGGGAAACTCCTAAGAAAAAATCTAAAGGAAATGCTGCAAATCAAAAATACAGTAGCAGAAATGAAGAGTGACTTTGATGGGCGCCTCAGTAAACTAGATGCATTTGAGGAGAGAATTAATGAATCTGATTATGCTGACAGAAACTTAGCAAACTTAGCTGACAGAAACTTGGAAAGAGAAAAGAAATGAAAAAAAGAAAAAACATCCATGAGCTGGGAAAAATCAAAGTATAACTTCCACATTATTGGAATACAAGAAGAAAGTGAGAATGGAACAGAAGAAATATTTTAAGTAATAATAGAATTTTCAGCGCTAATGACAAATAAGAAACCACAGACCTCAAAAGCTAGGAGAATACCTTACACCAAGGATAAAGAACAGCCTAGCCAGGTGATACCTAGACATATAATATCCAATGAGAAGATATACAAAAAATAATAAAAGAAGTAAGAGAAAAAATAACCTTATCTATTGAAGAACCAGCATAATAACCATGGCAAACTTCTTGTCTGAAACCGTACAAGTGAGGAGAGTGCAGTGAAATATTTCAAGTACTAAAAGACAAAGAAAGCCATAAATCTAGAATTTTATACTCAGCAAGATGACTCCTGAATGAGAAGGAGAAATAAACTTTTTCACACAAATAAAAACTGAAGAAATTCATGACTAGCAGATTGGTCCTGCAAGAAATGTTACAAGAAACTCCAGTAGAAGAGAAATAACATAGTTCAGAAGCTTGAATTCATATAAAGAAAGTAGGAGCATCAGGGAAGGCTTAAGTGAAGGTAAAACACACCTTTTGTTTTTCCTATTTTAATTGATCTAGAAGACAACTTTGTCTAAAATAATGATAGTTAGCAATGTATTGGGTGATTATAGCATATGGATAGTGAAATAAGTGGCAGCAATATCATAACTGATGAGAGGGAAGAATGAACGTTACTTTGTTATTGGGCACTTGCACCATGTGATGCAGTATAATGTTTTTGAAAGGGACCAGGGCTCATTTGTAAATATATATTGAAAATGCAAGGGAAACCACAGAACTATAACTGATATACTAAGTGAAGATAAAACAGACTCATATAAAATGCTCAATTAAAACCAGAGAAGGTAGAAAAATAAGGAAAAAGAAAACAAACAAGTGCAACAAATAGAAAAGTTACAACTGTGAAAGATATTAATACAATTATATCAGTAATCAATTTATATGTGAATGGTCTAAATGCATCAAGTAAAAGATAGTTTCAGAATGAGAAAAAAAAGAGAACTGTATGTTATCCACAAGAAACCCAGTTTAAATATAAAGATTCAACTTAAAAGTAGGTGGAAAGTACCAAAAATATGTAGCAATTTAACAACACACTTCTAAATAGCACACATCAAATAGGAAATTTAAAGAAAAATTTCAGAACATCTTGAACCAAAGAAAATGGAGCACAATTATTCAAAATTTGTGGTATGCAGCAAAAGCAGTGTTTAGTAGGAACTTTGTATCACTGAGTGCATATATTAGAAAAGAAAGAGATCTAAAAATCAAGAACTTAAATTTCCACCTGAGGACATTACCAAAATAAAAAAGTCATATGAATCCAAAGTAAATAGTAGAAAAGAAATAATGAGAATTAAAGCAGAAATCAATGAAATTGAAAACAGGAAATCAATAGGAAAAAAATCAACAAAACCAGCTGGTCCTTTGAAAAGATCTATGAAATTGGCCTACCTATAGCCAGGCTAAGTAAAACACAGAGGACAGGGTACCTGGCTGGCTTAGTCAGTAGAGCCTGCAACTCTTGATCTCAGGGTCATGAGATTAAGCCCCCACATTGGGTGTGGAGCCAACTTAAAAAAAAGAAAAGAAGGCGGACAGAAATTACTACTGTCAGAAATGAAAAAAAGTGAGCATCACCCCAGATCTCATAGATATTTAAACTACAGTTAAGGAATACTATGGATAACTCAATGCTCACAAATGTGAAGACCTAGTTGAAATGGATCAAGTCCTTGACAGACACAATCTGCCAACTCTCACACAAGAAATAGATAATCTGAACAGGCCTACACCCATTAAATTTAACAAAATTGAATCAATCATTAATAACCTTCCAAAGCAGAAAGCAACAGAGCCAGACGAGTTTTCTGGCAAATTCTACCAAACATTTAAGGAAGAAATTATACCAATTTTTTACAATCTGTTTCAGAGGAGTTGAAACAGAGGGGATGCTTTAACTCATTCTGTAAGGCCAGCATTACCCTGATCCCAAAACCAGGCAAACATATTAAAAGAAAACTACAGGCCAGTATCTCTCATGAGCACAGATGCAAAAATCCTCAACTTAATAGTAGCAATACAAATCTGAAAATGTATAAAAGTATGATATACCAAATGAAGTGGGATTTATTCCAGCTATGCCAGGATGGTATAACATTCAAAAAGCAGGTAACGTAATCTATCACATGAATAAGAAAATGAAGAGAAACCACATGATATATCAATAGATGCTGAAAAAGCATTTGGCAAAATTCAACATCCATTTGTGTTAAAAATTCTCAGCACTAAGAATAAAGGGGAATTTCCTCAGTTCCATAGAGAACATATACAAAAACCCTACAGCTAACACCATACTTAATGCTGAGAAACTGGAAGCTTTCCTACCAAGATCAGGAATGAGACAAGGATGTCTCCTCTTCTAACTCCTTTTCTAATTCAATCAAAGGAAATAAAAGTTATATAGACTGGAGAGTTTTAGAAATAAACTGTCTGTTCACAAATGACATGATCATCTATAGAGAAAATCCCCAAATACTGGCCAAAAAAACCTCCTGAAACTAATAACTGATTATAATAATTTTGCAGGATGTGAGATTAATATTCAAAGGTCAATTGCTTTTCTATACACCAGCAATAAACACCTTGGGTTTAAAATTTAAAACGTCATTTATTGAATTACCCAAAAAATGAAACAAGATAAACCTCACAAAACATATACAGAATTTATTTGTAAGACACTACAAACCCTGGTGAAAGAAATAAAAAAAGATCTAACTACATGCAGAGATATTCCATGTTAACAAACTAGAAGACTGAAGATATCAATTCTTCCCAACACGATCTCTAAGTTCAACACAATTCCAATCAAAATCTCAGCAAATTATGCTGTAGATAGTAAAAAACTGTCTTGAAAGCTTATATGGAAAGCAAATGACCAAGGATAGCCAGCATAACTCTGAACCAGCAGAACAAAGTTGGGAGACTCATATTTTTCAGCTTCAAGACTTATTGTCAAGCTACCATAATCAAGATGCCATGGTATTGGCAAAAGAATAGATACACTGAACAATGGAAGAGAATACAGAGCTTATAAGTAGGACCACAAAATACAATGAAGAGATGCCTGAGAAAGAAACAGCAGCTATTCAATGGAGAAGGAATAGTCTTTTCAACAAGTGATACAGAACCATTGTCAAAAAGAGAAATTAGACCCAGACATTACAACTGTCACAAAATTAACTCAAGTTGGATCATAGGCCTAAAATGAAACCCTATAAAACTTCTTTAAAGAAGACATTGGAGGGGCACCTGGGTGCCTCAGTTGGTTAAGTGTCTGACTTTATCTCAGGTCATGATCACATGGTTCGTCGGTTTTAGCCCCACGTTGGGCTCTGTGCTGACAGCTCAGAACCTGGAGCCTGCTTCAGATTCTGTGCCTCCCTCTCTCTGCCCTTCCCCTGCTCCATGCTTGGTCTCTCTCTGTCTCTCAAAAGTAAGCAAACATTAGAGAATATCTATTTGACCTTAGCTTTGGTCATGACTTTTAAATAAACCACCCAATGCATAATCCATGCATGAAAAAATTACAAAAGTGTTAAGTTGGGCTTTATTAAAATTAAAAACTTCTGCACTATGAGAGACAAAAATCATTTACTTCTTAGTGATAGGAGGTGCCAGATGCAGTGTCTCTGTTAGTTTGGAGAGGCTATCCTAGCACATGCAGACTACCCAACCCCTAATAACATTAGTAATATGGTAGGGCTGGAGAGTGCTCAGAGAGTGTGTCTTCCTTCCTCCAAAGCACATACTTACCAAGGTCTCCAATATCATTGCCATTTTTTTGGTTCACTTTGATCAATAGTGTTTTATCAATAGGAGGAACCAATGTCCAGGGCCATTTGGAAGGTGGAAGAGACAACAGATGTGACTGGAAATGCATTTTAAAAAATAAATGTTTATTCATTTTTGAGACAGCATGAGCTGGGAAGAAGCAGAGAGAGAGAAGAGGGCAGAGGATCCAAAGCAGGCTCTGTGCTGACAGCAGCAAGCCAGATGCGGGACTTGAATTCAGGAACCCTGAGATCATGACTTTAACTGAATTCGGACACTCAACCAGCTGAGCCACGCAGGTGCCCCTGTAAACGCTTTCTGTTGTCAGTCCTGGGTGAGCAAGAACTCCTTGGGAACTTCTTTTCTGATAAAGAGGGAAAAGAACACATTTACCAGATTAGTAACATGAATGCTCTTTGGAGGTGGCCACAGGCCTCATCTGGAAGGAGGCAGAAGTCTTAGGAGTGGCAGTTCCCTGAGGCCAAGGGCAATTCCTTGAGAGGAAGGCAGGTCAGAGCAGTCAGAGCTAACATTCCCCCAGTAATAAGTCCCGGCTGGGAGATCTGAGTGGAGGCCACCAGAGCCATTACAACAACTGGTTCCCACAGTCTTATTGAGAATTAAGTTATGTAAGGAATGTGGAACCAGAAAGCAGTATCAGAATTTTAGTATTACATTTTGTTACTGCAGTGGAAGGGGAAGAAAATCTAAATTTATTAAGTGATATGTGCTTTGGAAAGTTCTAGTATTACTCTCAGTGGCTTTTTCCTTAGAGATCTGGATCAGGAACTCAGAGGGCTTAGCAAGATCTTCATGTGTACCCCCACCCCGGCCCCACGCACATTGCTATACTCTCCCATTGTGTGCGTTTTAAGTTAGTTTGACTTTGTCACTTTAAGAGGGTTCTCACTTGGCTCCTGGAAATCAATTTATAGACCTGAATAGCCTTGTTCATACATAGAATACTGACACTTTGCAGCAGGGGGGAAGACTATCACCAATAAGAATTCAGCACAAGGGACCTGGGCAGGCTTTTGCGGTTACAAGGAGCAGAAACCAGAGTGAAGGCTTGTCTGTGAGAGTGTTGGAGCCAGCACTAAATGCAATAATACACATATTGATTGACCCCGCTCCTTCAGCCTTGCAGTGGAGTCACGGCGTGGGTTAGAAACAATTTGATTTCTTTGTTTCTGCCTTCCATAATGCAGACAAGTTCGCCTGGCCCCTGGATAGCATTCCTGGGGGGAAAACAGCTCATCTTAAAAACGTATCCCCAAACTTTGCCTTCATGAAAGAATGAAATCACCCTGCCGGTCTTTCTTACATGCTTGGGATCTAAATATTGGAGGAGCAACCTACAGCCTCTCTGGGTCTCTCTGGGTCTCAGTACTGCTGTTTTCAAAAGAGATTGAAGAGGGCGCCTGGGTGGCTCTGTTAGTTAAGCGTCTGAATTCAGCTCAGGTCATGATCTGCGGTTATGGGTTTGAGCCCCTGGTTGGGCTCTGTGCTGACAGCTCAGAGCCTGGAGCCTGCTTCAGATTCTGTGTCTCCTTCTCTCTCTACCCCATCCCCGCTCATGCTCGGTCTCTCTCTCTCTCTCTCTCTCTCTCTCTCTCTCTCTCTGAAAGAGAAATAAACATTAAAACATTTAAAAGTATATTTAAAATGAAGAGATTGGAATCAGTGATAATTGTGGACACCTCCACTGTGAAATTGTTCTCTATCTCCTGAAATCAAATCACCTTTCTGCACTTATATTATCCTAAAGTTGACTTTCACTACAACTGCCAATGCATCTCACACTCAGTTGTGTTTAAGACAAATTCATACGATTATTATGTTATTATTCAGTGTAAAAGTAACACATGATTTTCAGAAATAAGCTTCTCTGTGGATCCAAACACTTAAAAGTGATAGGTAAAACATGTGGTTACAAGCTGAAACCAGGCACGGGGGGGGGCGGTGTCCCTTCTCCCCAACTCCTTTGTGAAAAGAAGCTGAAAAACGCCACTGCCGGCCCTTGCTGGCATCTGTGGCTTCTGTGGGTCTGCATTTCTAGGGGAGGGATGAGGGGACATGGATGTAGACTTGAGGCCAAACCTGACCCAACACACTCACCGGCTCAGGAACTAGATCCATAGCATCTTCAGATCACCAATATCAGACTCCGCTCTGGCCCGGGAGTCTGGTGGACACTGAGAAAAACAAATAGGACAACTAGAGAGCAGGTGTTAGTGAATAGAATAAAGAAGACAGTCTCCTCCTTAAATTTTCTCTACATGAGATTAAATTAATAAAGCATCCTGAAAATTTCCATAAAATGTTTATATAATCAAGGAGATAAATGTACAGGAACTATTAATAGAGAAAGAAAAATACAGAAACAAGAACCGATAGAAAATATTTTAATTTTTTTATGTTTTTTATTTATTTTTGAGAAACAGACAGAGACAGTGTGAGCAGGGGAGGGTCAGAGAGAGAGGGAGATACAGAATCTGAAGCAGGCTCCAGGCCCTGAGCTAGCTGTCAGCACAGAGCCCGATGCAGGGCTCAAACCCATGAACCGTGAGATCATGACCTGAGCCGAAGCTGGATGCTTAACCAACTAAGCCACCCAGGTGCCCCAGAAAATATTTTTTAAAAACATTAGAAATATTGGAAATAGGAAATATAATAACTGAAATAAACATTTTTTTAAAAAATATTTAAACTCTAGGCTGAACACAGATATAAAAGTAACACTAAAGGCTAAGCATTAATGCAGTGCTAAGTACTAAATTACAAAGAAGAGCACAGAGAGACATATTTTTAAAATATGAATGTGTAACTAAGAGGCATGGAGCACAGATTTTGAGACATCAACATGTATACAAGATGATTTTAATAATGAGGAAGGAGGGCTTTCCAAGAAACCATATTTAAAGACATAATGGGTAAGGACTTTCATATTAAAATACTACTTGAGTTTCAGATTGAAATTGCAGTCCATATGATAAGAAGGATAAATAATATGCAGGTACATTGCTGTGAAACTGCAGACCACCAAGAAAAGAGGACATGTTAAAAAGCTATCAGAAAACTGAATGAAAGGAGAGGAAATTGACTCTCTTCTGAGTGGAGACGGTAGGGGTCTTCATCTATTTTGGATCATTTAATCATATTTTTTGTAAACAGGCAAAACCATGCTCTCTTGTTTAAACGAACAGGTAAGGGATAAAACTGATCTTAATTAAAAACACAATCAGTTCATGACTGTCCTAAATGTAAAGATCTTGGTTACATCTAAAGAAAAGAGAAGAGATGTGGCTGAGAAGCGGCACACCACAGGCTTCCAGGATGTGGGAATATTTTATGACTTGGCCCAGACACGCTGCAGACACTAGTGATATGGTTTTCACCTTGTAACTATTCCTGAAACAGTATACAAACAATACACTTTTCAGTATGTGTGTTATATCTGACTTCTTTAAATGTAAAAATAAAAATAAATTGCTACTGGAAATGGAAGATATTTTAAAATGTTTTTTAAGTTTGTTTTTGAGAGAGAGAAACAGAGCAAGGGAGGGACAGGGAGAGAGGAGAGAGAGAATCCCAAGTGGGCCTCAAACCCATGAATCACAAGATCATGACCTAAGCAGAAATCAAGAGTCAGATGCTTAACAGTCTGAGCACCCAGACCCCTCAGAAATGACAGATTTCTATCTAGAAAAAAAAGTATACTGACCCTAGATTTCTCAGAAGTAATAATGACAGAAGACAAAGAAATAGTATCTTTCTAGCTTGAAGGGAATATACTTGGCAACATATCTATACCCACCTAACCCATCATTTAAAAATAGGGGGAAAATAAAGACACTTGCAGACAGATGAAGATTAAGAAAGTTAGCCATTCATAAATCACTGAAAAATGTTTTAAAAGTAATGCATGAGGAAAAGTGAACACTGAGGGAAAAAAGCAAGATGCAAGATATAAACAGTAGCAGAGGCATTAAATAAAATTGAATCATAAATTTAGTTAACTAGTAGAAATTATTACTTTTATTAGAAATTCCCAATATATTACATGAGATGGATTAAGAAAATGTGGTGTGTATATATATATATATATACATATATATATATATATATATATATATATATAATGGAATATTACTAGGTGATCAAAAAGAATGAAATCTTGCCATTTGCAACCAAGTACATGGAACTCGAGTTTATTATGCTAAGTGCAATGTCAATCAGAGAATGGTAAGTATCATAGGATTTCACTCATATGTGGAATTTAAGAAACAACACAAGAACACAAGGGAAGGAGGGAAAAATAAGATAAAAACAGAGAGAGGCAAATGATGAGACTTTTAAATACAGAGAACAAACTGAGGATTAATGGAGGGGAAGTGGGGCAGGGGGATGGGTTGAAAGGTGATGGTCAAAAGGAGGCACTTGTTGGGATGAGCACTGGGTGTCCTATGTAAGTGATGAATCACTAAATTCTACTCCTGAAACTAGTGTTAAACTATATGTTAACTAACTTGGATTAAAATAAAGTTAAAAAAAGACCTTACCGGTACAATATCTAAACAACTAGGAAGATGCAAGTGGGAGTGTTACAATCTAAAGGTAAGTGAAGTGTGCTCACATGCTTCCCTTTACAGAGGTTCGCTAGACACGCTCAGTAACCTCAGACTTCATTAGGAAAGCTATAATTAATATGTGTACTAAAATATTATTAATTGTAGAAAATTCGGAAAAATTTTTAAAAAGATGAAGATAGAAATGAAAATCTCATATAACATCATCCCCAAAGAGACAATAATTATCAATCTTTAATATAATTCCTTCACACACAAAAAATAATTTCCTTGCATTGATGTTCACATAAATATATAGTTTATGTATATGTATACATACCTTCACATATATACTCACATGTGTGTATATATCCACAAATGTCTCTATTTATGTCCACATACACAATTGTACCATTTGTTGTACTGTGTTCTGCGGGGGACCAGCCCACGCACCACTGGCTAAGGGTCTCTGAGTAGGGGACTGGCGTCGGCACAGGATCTATAAGAAAGAACACAGACAACATGAATGGTGGTAGTGCCACTACGCTTTTACTGTGATGCTTAGTGACTTATATGCCATAGGTGATTACATCATTTTTAAAAAATGATTACATCGTTTTTAACTTTGAGGTTTTGGGTAAGAATCACATGTTTCAAAAAAGATCATTATTTTCATGGAAGAGAGAACAGAAAATCAAAAACAAGAACATAATTTATTACAGAAGTTCAAAGCAGGAACAAAATACATTAACTAGGGTCTTGCTCTATGTATATAGTTTAATATTAACCGAAGTTTAAGAAAAGATCATTTTTCTTTAAAGATTAATATAATGGTTTGCAGGTAAGGTGCCCCTGACCAGGAAGGGAGTTTCAATCCAAAAATCTGCCCATATACTGAAACCACAATTAGCAAGGAATATGAGTAATAGGAAAACCAGTTCCAGTCTGATCTATTTTGATCAAGCAGTCAAGCGCACACATTTTCAAGTAGGGGGAAGCAGGGTCCAAAAGGCCACACAGCACTGTACCTCAGTCTCCCAGGACCTATGTTCTTTTTGTCCTGATCCTCAAATGGGGGGAGGGCCAACCGTTATCCAGGGTAGCGCCTTCCTAGACAAAGTTAGGGTCTTTGCGATTACATACGCTCCCCTCGGAGGCTTTGCTGTCACGGTGGAATCACCTCCGCAGGCTTTTTGGCTGGATGGGCCCCAACAGTGGTCCAAACATGAGCTGCACACCGCCCTGCCACCACTCAGAGTTCCATGCCACTGGACCCAAATTGCCCAAGTTGGGCTGACCAGACTTTTCAGACAACTTATTACTTCTGTGCTTTTCCCAGTTCTCTCTCTCTCTCTCTCTCTCTCTCTCTCTC
>PJEM01020283.1:0-13865 GCA_004023845.1 Helogale parvula
TTGACATCCTCTCTCTCTCCCTCTCTCTCTCCCGGTGCACACGTGCCCTCTCTCTCTCTCAAAACAAATAAATTAACTTAAAAAAAAAAAAAGTAGAGACGTGCCTGCATGGCTCAGTTGGTTGAGGTCCAGTCTCAGCTCAGGTCATGATCTCACAGTTCGTGGGTTCGAGCCCCGCATCAGGTGTGCTGACAGCTGAGATTCAGATTCTGTGTCTCCCTCTCTCTCTGCCCCTCCCTGGCTCACGCTCTGTTTCTCTCTCTCAACACTAAATAAACATTTAAAAAGATTGTTTTAAGTAGAAACGAGCGTAGTGCACCGAGCTTTGCAACAGCAAGGGCATCTGTGGAAGTCTCCTGGGGTCACGTCCGCACTGAAACGCGTGCCCCGAGCGGGCGTGTGCGCGGTCACGCGTGCGCGGTCACGCGTGCGCGCACATAGTCTCACTGGGGGGCGGGGCTACAGCCCACAAAGGCCTGAAGGCTTCCCACGCCTCCTGCTTTCATAATTTAATGCCCGTGTGTGAGCCGAGTGGGTTCACGAGAAGGGTGACTCTCCGCTGAGTGTGATTTTGCCAAGACACAGCAACGTTGGTGACATTTCTGGCTCTCCTGACTCGGCGAGATCCTGCACCCAGGGGACACCGGGCTGTGTCTGGGGACATCTGTGGCGGTCCCGACTGGGGTGCTTCGGGCATCGAGAGGGTGGGCGCTGAGGCTCAGCACGCACAGCGCGATCCCAGAGGATGACAGGGCCCCGCTGTCCGAGTGCAGAGGGCAGGACCCTGGACCAGGCCGTGTGGCAGCCCGGCGCCCATTCCGGGTGCTGCTCGTCAGGGATGTTCAAGCCGGGACGCCGGCCCCTCGCAGGCCTCCTCCGCCTGGGGCTCCGTCCCTGGGACACGCTGCCCCCGTGTGGACGCTCGGGGAACAGGCTGCACACACTGCGCGACCTTGGGGAGGGTCCCCCGGGCTGCCGCTGCACACCGTCTGTTTCTTCCAAGATGGCAATATTCTAGCTCCAGGCTGCCCGACAGTCTAGCCTCTTGTGGCCGTGGCCGCGGGGCCCTTGAGATGTGGCCGTGGCGACTGAGCAAGTGAGTTTTCAATTTCCTGTCATTGCAGTTCATTTACCTTTAAATGCAAATGGTCCCATGTGGCCCACGGGGACCCAAGTGAACCGCCTGGTTTGTATAGAAAGCAGACGCTCATCCTTGGGCAGCAAGGGTCGCTGTGTGTGTGTGGGGGGGGGCCATTGTGCCTCCAGGTCGGGAGACACGTGTATATTTAGAACTACAGTTTTGAATTCTTGTATATTTAGCCCGGACTAGCACCAGACCCTTTTCTGAGCACTTAACCCCCCTCGCTTCAAGTCTAGACTCAAGTAAGTACTGACAGCATGCCCATTTTATAGAAGAAACGGAGGGTCAGAGAGGACAGCTGGTCAAGTGCTCAGACCTCTGTGCCAACCCCCAGCACAGGGACCCTCAGGTCCTATTTCATTCCATCCCACAACTTTCTAGAACGTGTAGGACTCCCATTTTGCAGAAAAGACAACTGAGGCCCCGTCACCCTGTAAGTTGAACACCAGAGTGAGGGGCGCCCAGCGGCTCAGTCATCAGCGTGTGACTCCTGATCTCGGGGGCTGTGAGTTCGAGGCCCACGTTGGGTTAGGGATTACTTAAACATAAAATCTTAGGGGCACCTGGGTGGCTCAGTCAGTTGAGCAGTGGCTTCAGCTCAGGTCATGATCCCACAGTTAGTGAGTTTGAGCCCCGCGTCGGGCTCTGTGCTGACAGCTAACTCAGTGCCTGGAGCTGCTTCAGATTCTGTGTCTCCCTCTGTCTCTGTCCCTCGCCTGTTCAGGCTCTGTCTCTCTCTGTCTCTCAAAAATAAATGAATGTAAAAAAAAATTTTTTTTAATAAATAAAATCTTAAAAAAAAAAAAAAAGAGGAGGGGGCCCTGGGTGGCTCAGTTAAACATCCGACTCTTGGTTTTGGCTCAGGTCATGATCTTGTGGTCTGTGGGATCGAGCCCCCACATCAGACTCTGTGCTGACAGCGTGGAGCCTGTTTGGGATTCTCTCTCTCCCTTTCTCTCTCTCTCTCTCTGCCCCTCCCCTGCTCGAAGTCTCTCTTTCTCAAAATAAATAAATAAACACTTAAAAAAATAAAAATCTCCTTTAAAAAACAGCAGGGAGCATCTACCCTCAGCACAAAGCCTGGTTCGGATCCTGTCCCCCTCTCTGTGCACCTCCCCCACTTGCGCTCTCCCAAAAATGAATAATAATTTTTTTAAAAAGTGAAAGAAAAAAGAATGCCAGAGGGAGGATTTCAACCCACATAAGTCTGTTAACCATGAGACCAAACTGCCTCCCCAGAGCGGTCTGCGGGGTCGCGGAGAACGCTGGGGGAAGGAGAGGGGACTGGTCCGGAGTTGGAGCCTCACCCCTGTCAGTTTCTAGCTGTGTGACCTCACGGAGGTGTCTTGCCCTCTCAGTGCCTCGGAGGGGGGGTTCTCCTCAGCTCTAACCGAGTCTTCCTGGGGCTGTTCTGGGGAATGAATGATGTCATTTGTATTAGTTTGCTTGAGCGGCTGTAACAAAATCCCACAGGCTGGAACACCTGACATGTATTTCCTCGTGGTCCCGAAGGTCAAGGTGCCAGGCGGTCCGGGCTGGTGAGGGCTCTCTCCTCTGGCGGCAGCGGCCGCCTTCTCACGGTGCGCTCACCTGGAGGGGACAGTGCTCGGGCCCCTCGCCCCCTTCCCAAGGCACCTGTCCCGGCGGGGCCCCGGCCTCTGACCTCCCCTAACCCTGACCCCCCACTTCCAAGCACCGTCGCTTGGGGGTCACGGTTCCCACGGGAGCCTGTTGTGGGGACCAGTTCGTGAACCACTCAGAGCAGTGAGCGCGCCCGGCAGACACACCAGCCGGGGTGCCGCGTGGTGGCTGCGTCGGAATCCTGGCTCTCCTGCCACTGGCTGTGCGTTCCTGGGCCCCAGCCTCGGTTTCCCCGGCTGTAAAATGGGAGAGAACTGTTCCCACCTCAAGCGCTTGGACACCGGAGACGTGAGTGCGTTTGGGGACCCTGGCCTCTTCCTCTACAATGAAGGGGGATGTTCGTTGTCAGGGGGGCTGGCTGGGCGCGTCGGGGCACTGGGGAGCCAGGACCGGGCACTGGGTCCTGTAGGCAATGCACCAGCTTCTCCTCCACTACATGGAGGGACGGAGGCCCAGAGAGGGTCGGACCCTTATCCGGAGCCACACAGCCCCCCGGAGGGCAGGCCGGGTGGGCAGCCACACCTCCTGCTCCCCACAGTCCCCAGATGTCCCCACAGTCCCCAGAGACACGCCCCATGGCATCAGCCTCCTAATCCGGTGCCTAATTACCGCAGGGCCCCAGGGAGATACCGGGAACACCTTGTAAAGGCCTTAAATACCCAACAGCAGCTCGGGCCCTGCCAGCCTGGCCCCGAGGGCGCAGCCGAAGCCCCGGGGAGAAGGGAAAGTGCAAACACAACCCTGGCCGGTGGCATCAGGCCTGGGGGCCGGGGTCCCCTTCTCCCTGCCCCCAACCAGGCTGGGTAGCTGCCAGCCGGGCCCCTCTACCTCTGGGCCTTGATTGCCCACATTTGCAAATGGGTTCCTAGGGAATGAATTAATGCATGAAGAATACGGGGAGCCCAGCGAGCCGGAGGCCCTTCACCACCGGCCGGCCACCCACGATTGCTGTCCGTCTGTCTTTCTCAGGCCCCACAGCTGCAGGCAGAGCTCGAAGGGTCAGGAAGCAAGGAGCCCTGCCTCGGTTCCAGCGCCGAGGGGCTGACAGTCCCTGGTGAGGTGGGGGGGTGCGCGGGGACACGGTGACGCGGGGACGGGGAGGGGCAGCCGCCGCGGGGGACAGTCTAGTGGGTCTTCAACAGGGACACGTGGAGGGACGCCTGGGTGGCGCAGTCGGTTAAGTGTCCGAGTCTGAACCTGGGCTCAGGTTGTGATCTCACAGTTTGTGAGCTGGAGCCTCGCGTCCGGCCTGTGCTGACAGCGAGGAGCCTGCTTGGGATTCTCTCTGCCCCTCCCCCACTCATTCCCTAAATAAATAAATAAGTAAATAAATAAACTTAACAATAATTTTTAAGTAATTTTTAAAACTTAATAAAAAGTGGCACGTGGAGTTTCCAGCGGCCCCACGATTCCACTCCGCATCCACCCAAGAGAAATGGAAACACGTGTCCCACAAACACCCGCACAGGCGTGTGCACAGCGGCGGGATTCACAACAGCCCACGGCGGGTGCAACGCACGGGTCCATCCGCCAATGAAGGGACGCGCACGACGTGTGCACCGCGCACGCGCGCCCACAGATGGGCGTGTCCACCGCGCGCAAGTCTGTTCTCAGGATTGACAGCGATTTTCTCCCGTTCTGTGAATTGTCTTTTTATTCTCTTTTATTGTCTTTTATTCTCTTGATGGTGCTTCATTTCCATGAAGTCCTTCGTTTCCATGAAGTCCGCTCCTTGTCTAACTTTTAAAGGCGGGTCCCTGGGTTCCCAAACCGGACTGGCCGGGGCCCGACCTGCAGGCTGCTTTGGTCCTTCCGTCCGTCCACCCCGCCCGCAGCCCGGTCAGTGCTGCCCCCTCCCCCCCCCCTTTGCTCCTCTCTGCCCTCCGGCCGCTTTTCCTGCCAGGCCAGCAAGTCCACCAGGCAGCAGTGCCCGGGGCTGACGATAGCTTCGGGGCCCCTGGAAACGCTTCTGTTCCCTCTGGAATCAGAAGGAAACGGTGAATACGATCAAGATCAGATCATCGAGGGGCGCCTGGGGGCCTCAGTCAGTTGAGCCTCAGCTCAGGTCATGATCTCACGTTCGTGGGTTCGAGCCCCGCGTCAGGCTCTGTGCCGACAGCTAGCTCAGAGCCTGGAGCCTGCTTCCGGTTCTGTGTCTCCTTCTCTCTTTGCCCCTCCCCCTCTCATGCTCTGTCTCTCTCTGTATCAGAAATAAATAAAAAACATTAAAAATTTTTTAAAAAAGGATCAGATCATCGTATTTCCACCCTGGACTGTCTCCGTCCGTATCCCGGGGCATCATAAAAATATTCTGTAATGTTTTCCGTGGAGGAAGTACCCACAGGAATCACCAGGCCACCCCGCATCCGGCCGGAAGGAGCCAGAGGGAGGCTTCGAAAGCAGAATGGGACCGCGGTGCCCCCTCGTGGAACCGGAAAACCTTCCGTTCCCAGCAGTTCCAGCTGGAAGCGGAGTCCAAGCCCCTGGGTGGGCTGTCCCCTCCCTTCCCTCCGGGTCTGGTCTCCTCCCTCCCAGCTCCTCCCTCTGCCTCTGGGCCTTGGCACGAGCTGTCTGCCCTAAGGGACCCCGTGTCACCTAGGTAACCCCTCACCAAGCACTCGGGGGAAGCCCTCCCCACTGACCTCGCAGCCCCCAGGCAAGGTCAGCGCCATTGTTAAAAGCTCTCCTGGAAAGAAACTCCCCGCCCCTCTTCTCTCAATTTGCCATTTGGCCCTGATTAGAGGCCCAAGGTCCTCCCACTCTGGCGCCGCCTTCCGGGGGCATCCCCGGCCCCCACCCATTCCAGGCGGGGAGCAGTGGCCCAGCTTGACAGCCACAGATGTCCCCAGATGTGGCCAACCGTCCCCTGGAGGCAGAATCGCCCTGGTTGGGAAGGGCCTCCTCAGAGCCGTAATCAGATCAATGGCGCCTCCCACGCTGCGCCGCCGAGCCCGCTGTCCCTCCCGGGCTCGCACAGGCCACGGGCCCAGGAACGGACCTGCTGCGTGATGCGGTCGAACGCTACTGTGGGCCCAGCCGTGGCCCCCAGTTCGTCCGCAGGTGCGGCTTGCAGGGAGTGAGGTCACGGGTGGCGCCCCCGTCTGAGAGCAAGCACTTGGTGGCCGTGTGATAAGGGAGCAGCAGGCCCGGGGAAGGCGCCCCCACCCCCACCCCCCACCAAGCCAGGGAGAGGGTTCTCACCAGACCTCACCTGCCAACACCTTGATCTTGGACTTTCCAGCCTCACAACTGTGAGAAATCATGGGTATTGTTCACATGCCGCCCAGCCACGGTATTACAGCTGCCCGGGCCAGGCTGCCTCCGGCTTCGCCTCGGGCAGCGCGGTCCTGAGAAGACGATGGATTGTCACCTGCACAGCCAGCAGGACTCGCGGAGCACCTCGTGTGTGGCAAGCTCTGTGCGGGGAGTAAGAGGGCCTGAAGCCCAGCCTTGCGGGGCTGACGTTCTCGTGGAGACAATAAACCCATGAAGGAAAATATAAAGGCAGAGGTGTTCCTATAAAGAAAAATAGAGAGAGCTGAGTGAATGGATGTGGGGCTGTGTCAGGGAGGTCCCAGGCGGCCTGTGTGGGGAAGTGATAGCTGAGGCCTGCAGGAAGTGACGTTCGGGCCAGGTTATTTCTAGGGGGAGCGCCTCCCAGGCAGGGGGCACAGCCTGTGCAAAGGCCCTGGGGCAGGACTGGGTCTGGCGTGTGGGAGGAACTGAACTGGAGCCGAGTAAATGCGGGGAGAGAGGGGGGAGCCGAGGGCCTTGGGGACCACGGGAGGGACACTGGATCCCAACTGACACTACATTAGGCCACTCGTTTTGGCACCACATACACTAAAATTGGGACAATACAGAGACGATTAGGCCCCTGGACAAGGACGATGCACAAACAATTGCAATGTTCCAGATTTATACAAATTTAAGCCAAAAATTATAGGTTTCTTTGTTTTTCACTAAACAGGCGATTGAAATACATAGTACAATGAAATGGACAGCATAAATATTCAACTTAGTATTCCATCTATGAGAATCTCACAATAAAATCACAGTTATTTTGTACGAAGAAAAAAGAAGTGATAAATGTATTAGGGAGGGGTGCCTGGGCGACGCAGTCGGTTAGGTGTCCGACTCTGGACATGCTCTCACGGTTTGTGAGTTCAGGCCCCGTGTCGGGCTCTGCACTGACCACGAGGAGTCTGCTTGGGATTCTGTCTCTCTGCCCCTTCCTCTCTCTTTGCCCCTTCCTTCCCCACTCATGCTTTCGCTCGCTCTCTCTCAAAAATAAATAAACTGAAAAAAAATTTGTAATGTGTTAGGAAATCCAGGGAGGAACACCACCTGATCTCTGTATTCAAAACTCCCCCTCTGAGCCTGGCTCCCCCAGGAGAAGGAGATACAATACGGGAAGGGGAAAGGAATCAATCCTGGGGTGACGGAGTGGGAGCGGAGGCCTCAGGGGGAACTCACAGTTCCCAAGAGGGACAGCTGAGAGACGGACAGACCGACGGCCAAGAGGTAACAGATAACAAGACAGACGGCGGGATCGATGGTATAGAACCACATGGTAGGTAATACATAAGATCAATGGATGTCAATCAATAGATTGACAGATTATGGATTCAGATGTACGCAAGTGAATATTAGTGGGTGTGTATTTCTCCCCCCGGCACAATGGAAGGGTCTGGGAACAGCCAGTCCCAGAAGTCTGACCACATCCGGCAGCCTGCTCTTGCTTCCCAAATATCAATCCCGATCAAAGGGAGCCAGGCTCCTCTGGGGAGCCAGCCGAGAGGAGGCCCGGGCCCAGAGACGACAGATGAGCTTGGAGTGTCTGGCGTGGCTGGACAGAAGGGAAGGCTCAGAGAGGGGTACAGACATCTCACATGACACGGGGGCCGCCACAGGAGGCTCCGGAATGGGGGATAAATTCGGGGACCACTGGATTCTGGGTGTATTTGTGAAGCGGACCCCGTGAGGTCACGTATGGATCATAACAGCCTATGTGTGTTTGTTACTTAATTCACGTCCTGCTTGACTTCTGGACTGTGAGGTCAGGGCCAGGCACACAGGGGGCGCCTCGTAAATGCTTGCTGAGTGGCTGAGCTCTGGGGATGAAGAAGGCAGATCCGAAGGAAACAGAATCAATCCATCCTCGCCTTCCCAGAGCCTCACCTGCAACATGGGGGAAATAATTACCGTGTCATTGATTCATTCCAGAAATACCTGAAATACTTTCTGCCAGCCCCCAGATCCCAGCTGTGTGCTGGGACACAACGGAAAATCAGACAGGACGGGGCTGACGCACAACAAAGGCGGCCATGGCTCAACGGGCGCTTTTCAGCGCTATACGCACTGCTTAAAATAATAATAAAACAGGGTGATATGATACAGACTGATTGCAGCCTTGGTTTGTTTTTCCCACCAGGCCGGCAGAGAAGGCCTGCCAGCCAGCGCGTGTCACGTGATCCGGGCCTGGCCAATCGGAGGGTCCCAGCAGAGGAAGCACCTTGAATCCAGGTGTCCTGTGCCAGCCAGGTGCAAAGCGCTGTTCCGGGTCTATATTGGGGGATCCTTCCAACCCACCCGTTCATCCGTTCATTCCCTTGTTCATTCATCCATTCACTATTTGTCCAGCACTTAGGGCGAGGCAGGCACAGTTGTAGGCGCTGGGGACCCAGCAGTGAAGATACAGACAAAAATCCCCGCCCCCGGAGCTTTCTGGTGGGTAATTCTAGAGAATCAACAAAAGCAACACATAACACACTTCTGTGTCCGACGCGATGAGCCCTCCCGGCGGGAGACCATGTTGGGCGGTTACTGGTTCGGGGAAGGGGGCAGGAGCAAGGGCACGCGGCCACAGCACTGGGGGGAACAGGTGCAGCGAGCCAAGGACGCGCGCGGGATTGGATCCTCTTATGGAACATTTCGAAGTTTTGCTCATCATGGAAATTTTTTCATTAATTTCAATTTGTTCAAATATTGCCTCATGCAAATCAAAACTGCAACGAGATGCCACTTTGCACCCACCAGAACGGTTATTGAATTTTCCTTTTTAAAAAGAAAGGCCGCAGCGAGTGTTGGCAGAGAGGTGGGGAAATCGACAGGCTGGCGCACGGCTGGCGGGGACGCTCGGCTGGCGGGGACAAGGGTCGTGAAGTGGGGCAGCGCCAGAAACAGCTCAGCAGCTCCTCGGAAATGAAACGCGGAATCACCGCCGTGACCCAGCAATTCCACTCCTGGGTGTGATCCGAGAGAAGCGAAATTACTCATCCACGGGCCGACTTCGGTACAAGCGTGACCGCAGCAGGGGTCACAAGAGCCAAAAAGTGGAATCACCCGCGTGTCCATCAGTTGACAAACGAATACAAGCCACACGGCCTGTCTGCGCACGCGCCGGTCCCGCAGGTACATCCACCGCACACGCGCCCGTCCCGCAGGTGCGTCCACTGCGCACGCGCACGCCCCTCGGCCGCGAGCAGGAGCGAGGCGCCCGCACCCGCCGCCCCGCGGACGGACCCCGAACACGCGACGCTCCGGGAGGGAACCGGACACTCGAGGCCACGCGGGGTGGGAGTCCACGTGCGGGACCATCCGGACGGGAAGGGGCTCGTGGATGCGGAGGGCTGGGACGGGGGAAGGGGAGTGACTGCTGTTGAGCACAGGGCTTCTTTCTTGAAGTGACGGAATGTTCTGGAACTACAGGTAATACTGGTACAACATGGTGAATGGATTAAATGGTCTCCAGTGGTAACTCTTATGTGTATTTTAACCACAATAAAAAAATAGATTGCATTAAAATAGTGTTTAGCATGTAGACTGAGCTTTTTGAGTGCCTCCCTCTTAATTTCATGCGTGAAGAAAGTGCCTCCCTCAAAATGTACTTGTCCTAGAGTCCCAGCCCTGCCAGAATTAAATAGGGAAGTCACAAGGAGGCCTCATTGAGAAGGTGACCTTTAAGTCAAGACTGGAAAGGAAGGAAAGAATTAGCCAAAATGGCATTTGGGGCTGAGTATCCCAGGCAGAGGATGTTGTCCACGCAAAGGTCCTGGGGCAGGCCTGCGCCTGGTGTGGTGGAGGAATGGCAGCCAGGAGGCCCGTGTGGCGGGAGCAGGGGGAGACAGGGAGGAGGGGAGGGCTGGGAGGGGATGTTACAACTGGAGCAGGGCCTTGGAGGCCGAGGGGAGGACGCGAGGCTTTTACCCCAGGGAGATGGGATCCCTGGAGGGCTGTGGGCAGAGGAAACGCAGGACTTGAGCCAAGTTTTTAAAGCCTCTTAGCTCTGCAAGGGGAAGGGCTTTCCACCTCCCCAGTCAGCGCTGTAAACCTCCGCTCAGGATCCCGCCCAGCACACAGTAGGCGCAGTAGACATTCACTGAGGGAGTGAATGAATTCCAGCTCCATTTGGGGTCGGGCGGGGCGGGGGAGGAGGGTGCAGAGGGGCCGCTCACACCGCCCCGAGCCCCGCAGCCAGGTTCGGGCAGCCAGGGGCTCAAGCCCGGAGCTGGGCAGCGGACGCCCCAGCCCCACCAGGCTTACCAGAGGGCGGTCGGCAGCGGCCCGCGGTGGCCACCTGTTTCCTCCCCGCCTGTGATTGATGGCCCTGCGGCCCATCCATCACGCACCAGCCAGTGCCTGGCTCTGCCCGAGGCCGTGGGGCCCAGCGCTCATTTGTAAACGGCTGAGAGGCTGCTCTCTGAAGGTTGGAGCCGTGAGGCCGATGCCTGCCCCAATCTGCCCCCCAGATGTGGCTCTGAGAACCCCCTTGGGGCAGAGGAAACATCAGGATTCGGGTCCAGAGGCGGGGATGGGTGGGAGTGGGCGGAGTGTGCATGGGCAGGGCCCCCGGGAGACCTGGAAAGTCCCGGTCCCTCCAGGTTAAGGATACAGCCGTGACTGCCCCCGTCCTGAGCATTCTCCCTGCCTTCCTGGCACCTGCTGCTTCTCCACGAAGGGCCCAGCGCAGCCTCTCCCTGTCCTGGGCCTCACCGTGGGCACCCCACCTTGTCTCCCGCCCTGCCTCCCCCCCCCCCCCCCCCCCCCCCCCCCCCCCCCCCCCCCCCCCCCGCTCCGCCCCCCCTTCCGCCCCTCCATGCTGCTCTAAGCCAGGGCTTCTTGGCTGGGGGCGATCTGGACCCCAGGGACACTCAGCGAGGTGCCCACACTTCTGCTTGTCAGCACTGGGCAGGGGGTACTCCGGGCACCAAGCAGGTGGGGGCCCACCGTGCCCTGGACGGGCCCTCGTGGACAATGATCCAGGCCGGAAGGTCAAGAGTGCACAGGCTGGCTTAGAAACCCTGCTCTAAAACCTTCCATGGCTCCCTGGTGCGCCCCAGGTGAGAGGTCAGCCCCTCAGTCCAGAATGTGGGGTCCTGCTCCCTCAGGCTGCTGGGGGGGCCTCTGGCCTATGCCACCGTGCCCTGCCTCCACGTCCCACCTGAGGGGCAGTGTCACCTAGTGGTTAAAAGCCCAGGTAGTTGACTCACATCCTGGCTACACCGTCTTCTCGCTGTGTGATTTTGGCCGGGTCACCTGACCTCTCGGTGCCTTAATTTCCCCATCTTCCCAATGTCATACTACCTAAGGTTAAAGGGCTTAAAGCAGAGCCTGGTCCATAGTGAAAAACATGTTCGTGTCTGGGACACGATCCTGGGCCTCCACCTGCTGGCAGGCCCAGCCCTGACCCCGCCGGACTTGGGGTCTCCGCCTCGGGCTCTGACGCCGCCAGCCGCGTCCGGGGTCTGCTAAAACGGAAGTGTTTTGTCTCCACTATGGCCGAGTACTGGGAAGCGCCTTCCCAGCTCAGGTTCAGCCCAGGTGGCTTCCCAGGGGACAGGGCACCTGGCGTGTGGCTCGCGTTGTCCCTGGGGACCCCACACTCGGCTGAATGCGTGTCGTCGGCACCTTGAAATGCCTAAATTCCTAATCATTTTTCAGCAACAGGCCCTGCGTTTTCATCACGCCCTGCCTGAAAATCCCGGTGGCCCGTCTCCATCGGGGACTCTGACCCGGTCTGTGGGGCCCGCGGATTCCAGAACCTGTTAGGAGTACCGAGGAGGCCTTGCCGACATTTGCTCCTTTTATCCCTCAAGGCATCAGGACGAGGGGACCCACGTTTCCCTAACTCGTCTCTGGCCCCTCAGACACTGTCCTATTGAACGCACTGATGTTCTGCTCGTCAGGACTATTTTTGGCATTAATTTTTATTTTAAAAAATATCGTGTGAAAGTATTGTTTATCGTGTAGGGCCTTGGGGGAGGACGGGAAGAGGCCGTGAGTGTTGTTTATGCATCTCACACTGGTCTGGCCTTTTCGCCTGGCCGGGAAAGGTGTCTGGGGTCCTAACTGTCCATTTTACAGACTGGGAAAACCCAAGGCCCCAAAATGGACCAAACAAGCAGAGGCAAGCTGAGGAGCTGACAATTTCGAGGACAGTGACGGTGGTGGTCAGTAGGAGACTGTACTTAGCACTTGCCGGGTTAGCAGTGCATTATTCCACGAGCTTCCTCGGGGCCTGTCCTGGACAGCAAGTGAGAGCCTATCAAAAATCCCAGTTCGGCCGGCCCTGCTCCGGCCAGGGCTCCAGCCTCCCCGAAGCCCAGCTCCTCCCAGCAGCCTCCAAACCCTGCACCATCTGTCAGGCCCCTGGCACCGGCTACGGAATCTGCAGGGCCCAACGTAAAGCAGCGCTGTGAGCCTCCCTTGTTCACACACGATTAGGAATTTCCAGGCCACAACCGCAGGTCACGAACCCAAGCGCGGGCTCTTCTGAGCGCAAGGCCCCTGTGCGAAGACCCTGCCCCCTGCCCTCCTTCCCTGCCCGCTGCTGCTCCACACCAGGCTCCTGGGCGCTGCCTCAGGGCTTTTGCACTTGCTAGTCCAGTCTCCTGGAGTACAGGGCGTGCCTCCACCCCTGCCCCCAGCTCCCCTGCCTCACTCTCAGGTCCCGCGTGTGGTTAAGGAAGCTTCTCGGACCTTCCCCTGTTTGAAAATCGCCCCTTCCTGGCCTCCCCCCCGCTGCTGCTGTATCTGCTCCATCGCCCTTAACCTGCCAGGGCCTGGCTCGGCTGGCCTGTTTGGCTGTCTCATGTCATCTCCACCAGGGCCCGGGCTTTGTGCCCCCCACCCCCACCCCCGGGGCTTGGAGCGGGCCTGGCACACAGTAGGCGCTCAATAAACGTGTGCCCACGGAATGGCTCCCACGAGGTCGGCGGGATTACCGCGGCCTTTCTACAGCAGAGGAAACCGAGGCTCGGAGGGAAAACAGTCGGCGAGCCAAGGTTACAGAGCACGTCCCTGGCACGCGTCCAGGTCGCGCCATGACAGAGCCGGCGGTTTAGATGGGGGCGGCCGGGCCCTTTCTCCGCCACATGGGGAAACCGAGGCCCGGCGGCGGCGGCGGCGGCCAGGGCCACCCCGCCGGGAGGGGCCGCGCGGCCCGGGGCGGGGCGGGGCGCGCCGGGCCCAAGGTCACCGCGCCGGCCGGCCGGGGAGGCGGGCTGGGTGGGGATCCGCAGGCCTCCCCGGGCGCGCGCCCCCCTCGGCGGCGCGCACGGGGCCCGGGAAGCAGCAGCAGCGGCGGCGGCGGCGGCAGCAGGTGGAGCCGGAGCCTCCGCGCAGCCGAGGCCGCGGCCACTGCCGGCGTCGCCGCCATTAGACAATAGGAGCGGCGGCCGGGCGTGCGGGGAGGCGGGCGGCGGGGAGGGGCGGGGAGGGGCGCCGGGCGCGCAGGAAGCGGGGCCCGGGGCGCGCCGGGGCCGGGCGCGCGGGGAGGGGGCGCAGGAAGCGGGTGAGGCCGGGCGCGGGAGGCGGCGGCGGCGGCCCCGGGAGCTGCCGATCGGCGCCGGGACAAAGGCGCGGCCGCCCGGCGCCCCGAGCCGCCCGAGCCGGGGCGCACAGCCGGGGCGCAGCCCGCGCCCCCCGCCGCGACTGACATGATGTTTCCACAAAGCAGGCATTCGGTAAGCGGGGCCCGCCGGCCCGGCGCCCCCCACCCCACCCCCAGCTCCCGGCCCGGCATCCCCCTAGGTCCGCGCCTGGAACCCCCAGTTCTCAGCCGCGCCATCCCCCGCATCCC
>PJEM01020284.1:0-13874 GCA_004023845.1 Helogale parvula
GAGAACTAACACGGGAGGTGAGCCCTGACCGGAGAACTAACACGGGAGGTGAGCCCTGACCGGAGGACTAACATGGGAGTTCTCTGACCAGAGCGCTGACCAGAGAACTAGCATGGGAGGTGAGCGCTGACCAGGAACTAACACGGGAGGTGAGCCCAGACAACTAACACGGGAGGTGAGCCCAGACAACTAACACGGGAGGTGAGCGCTGAGCTGACCAGAGAATTAAGACAGGAGGCAGTTCCAGCTTTGTTTCTTCTGTCAAGATAGAAGTCGATTGACCTAACGAACTGTGCATTTGTTCAACATTTTCAAAAAGATCTATTGTGAAATTCCAGTTTTTAAGATTCGGCATCACTGTGCTTTGTTCTTTACAGCTTTCCCCCTTCCGACCCCAGATGAAATTCCTTTTTCATGGTGTTTTTTGCCAGAGCTCATGAACGGCCCCTCTGTCTCACCACTGAGTTGGCATTGGTGTCGTTCTAGATCTGAAGCTTCCTGAAAGCACTTTCATTTCCTAGTCACACCTTGTCATCTTCTTACTGTCCCTGCTTCATCTTGATTCCTGTCAGTACAGTGGCCCTTAAGGATGGCACAGTATTGCTTAGTGTGGCTGTGTGGGAAGCAGCCTTTTCATGTCAACTGATTGCACAGTATGCATTTTCTCTTCCTTTAATGAATAACGCTGGGAGTGCGGTGTTTGCCAGGTGCCAGCATCTCTCTCCCTGAACTGTGATTTCTTTAACAGCTCTAATTGCGCATAGAGTCCTCCCCTGGGCCCCCTTGGGCACAGCAGAAGTTAATGCGTTTGCTCATGGCCTTGCTGACATGCCTTCTGTTGCCGCAGGGACGTTGAAACGGGACTCGGGGTGTAGGCGTTCTGATGCCAGGCCTCATGACCGTGTTCTCATTTCAAAAGAAATACACTTAGAAATGCTGCTTTTTGTGAGGCTGAAGAGTATTTTTAAGAAAATCTTTAGTAACGTTCATCATCTGTGTCTCCTGTGCTGACCCTCACTGGTGTCATGGTTTTGTAGTTTTTCTAAACTTTGGTGCTTATTTTGCATCCTTTTGAAGCTGTCGTGTCGTTCCTGAAAAAATCCTTTGTGTTGTATACTTGACAGCAGGAGCTGTGCAGCAGGCGTTCTTGGTCCTTCATTTCTCCTGCTAACGTGGCTTCTGTGATGTTGCTTTCAGACCGGTCCCGGACCAGCATCCCTCCGAAGTGCACGCTAAGTGGCGGAAACACTCCCAACTTCTCAAGGACAGTGACTTCAGTTTTCAGGAGCCCATCATGGCTCTCCGCACAGTCATCTTGGAGCTCTTGATGGAAAAGGAAATGGAAGACTCCCAGAGAGAATGTTTTAAGGATATTCTCACCAAGCACCTTGTGGAATTCTCCGTACTAGCCCGAACTTTTAAGAACACTCAGGTAATAGGATTGAAAATGATGTCATCTCACCCGAGACTTTGTCCTTTATGACCCAGAAAACGGAAAGCATGAGTAAAACAGAAGTGTCGGTGAGAAACAGATTGCTATAAAAATATTGCTTAGCATAATTGTTCAAGATTTCCCCTTTTGGCAGCAGACCTGAGATTAAGCCACACAGAGTACTTAACCAAGTACTCAATCCTGTGGTTCTAACCCTCAATCCCATGGTTCTAAAATGAGAAGATACCTAACTTACTATATTGACAACTTAGTGATTTTATACACTGTGCGTACATATGTTTGAATATACGTCTGTATGTATGTATTTGTGAGAGGCCCAGGTGGGTGTGGGGCTGAGGGAGGGAGGCACAGCTGGACTCAAGACCGTCCTGACACACAGTCGTCGGTGATGGGGTTACTGCTTCCGTGGTTCATACTAGCGACAGCAGTAGTCAGAGTAACGGTATTTATTCCCATATGTCGTTTTCATCTCAGCTCCCTGAACGGGCAATATTTCACATCAAACAGTACAACCCAGCCGGTCGAGGAGTCTCCGAGTGGCAGCTGGAGGAGGCGCAGGTGTTCTGGGCGAGAAAGGAACAGAGTCTCGCCCTAAGTGTCCTCAAGCAGATGATCAAGAAGCTGGACGCCAGCAGTGCAGAGGTTTACTGGGTTTTTTTTTTTAATTGGCTGAATTAGTATTTTACTGTTATAAAACAATTACTGAGCTTTAAAATATATTAAAAAAAATTTTTTTTAACATTTGTTTATTTTTAAGAGAGAGAGAGCGAGTAGGGGAGGGACAGAAAGAGGGAGACACAGAATCCTTAGCAGGCTCAGGCTCAGAACTGTCAGCACAGAGCCTGACGTGGGGCTCGAACTCACGAACTGAGATATCATAACCTGAGCCAAAGTCAGACACTTAACTGACTGAGCCACCCAGGGGCCCCCTAAAATATTTTTAATAAATCACAGTTTTACTAAAGCCTTGAAATTTACTGATCTATGAACAAGAAATTGTAAAAAGGAGCCTGGAAAATTAATTTTTGTAAAAGAAGCTTAGAAATATTCTTCTTTTTTTTCTATTTACAATAATCCTATCAGTCCACCTTGTGGTAGATTTGTTTGATTTAACCCAATGTTGAGCCTTTTTAAAAAAAAGTATACAATTTGAGAAGCATATGATGGACACAAACATGAAATAACTACCTTAGGAGGTGGAAGGGGAGACAAAGCTACTATAAATCTGAAATATAAAGAAGTGGAAGAGGAACTGTATGAAAGAACCAAAGTTAAAAAAGAAAAAGCAAGTTGGAACCATTAGTCAGTCCTCATACTTAGGAAATGTCTGAGGGTTTATTTAACATTATCTGCTGGCTCCTGGGAATCCGTGTGCGCCTGTGGCTCTCTCCAGCCTGTGCTGGGCCCAGCGGAGGCGCTGCGGGATCACGTGGTGTGTGCAGGGGCGGCCCCAGGGCCGTCCTCCCGCCGCGCACCTGCGTTTCCGGTGGGGGGCTCTCGTAGCACATCCTCCCTCATCGCGAGTCCGCATCACCCAGAGCCCTGGGAGTGGATGCAGTACGATGTTCACATGCTGCTCAACAAGTGGGCCTGGGTCAGCCCGGCTAGAGCCTCCTGCCCCCCCCCGCCCCCCCGCACGTGGGCTCTTCCGGGTGATGCGGTGCTCGCCCCAGGGGTTCTCGGGGGGTGAGGTGAGGTCACGTACAGAAACCGAACCTTGCTGAAGCGCGTGGCACATACGAGGGGAAATATTTTGTACCTGCTCTTCCCTCACATGGAAGGTACTTTTGCATAGTCACGGCAGTGAATGACATTTTAAGATTTTGCTTTTCGTAAACAGGATGACCCCGGCCTGAGACTCCTGTACACAGAATGTCTGCGGGTCTGCGGCACCTGGCTGGCGGAAACCTGCTTGGAGAACCCTGCGGTCATCATGCAGACCTACCTGGACAAGGTAAGGTTTGCTCGCAGCCCTTGGGAGAGTGGCTCAGCACGATATACCTGATCCTTTCATGGAGGCCGTGTGCATTGCAAAAGCGAATAACAGTAAGAGTTCAGTGCAGGCTACTTGTTACAGTAGCAGCTCCGTGTAATTGTTAGGGCAGAAGGAAACAGTGGACAAAGAAGAGCCCTGTTTTGAAAGGGAGCCCGGATGTGTCTTCCCTGAGCCCCCTCTCCGTGCCTCCACTCTCTCCGGTGGTTTCTCTCATTTCTCCGTTTTCTTACCTACAAGAGGAGCTGAGGAGGGAACAGGCACGCCAGTCCTGACTGTGCACTTGTAACCCAGCTGCCCGACAGACAGGACCAGGACTTTGTGCTCGGCCCCTCTCCCCATCCTCTGTCCCCCCTTATTCCTTTAATTAATTTGGGAAGTAGCTGTCTCACTATAAATAAAGTATAGCATGAAAAGTAGAATATGACAGACTTAAATTTTATGAAGCCCTTTGGTTTTGTACAGTTCTTTAAAACATTAGCGGTTTTGGCTTTTTCTACAGTCAGAGTTCTCTGAAAATTCAGAATACTGTACTTCATAAAATTTAGATTATCCATAAAAATATATACAAATTAAACTTTAGTGTGGCTATCTCTTTAAGTGATTCTTTAGATACATGTAGCATCTCTGTATATAACATAAATGACTGTGTTTTCTTGAAGGCAGTGGAAGTTGCCAGAAATTATGATGGAGAAAGCAGTGATGAGCTTAGAAATGGAAAAATGAAGGCATTTCTCTCACTAGCACGGTTCTCGGATACGCAGTACCAGAGAATTGAAAACTACATGAAGTCTTCGGAATTTGAGAACAAGCAAGCTCTCCTTAAAAGAGCCAAAGAGGAAGTGGGCCTTCTTAGGGAACATAAAATTCAGACCACCAGGTAACTAGCTGTCCACCAGTGATAAGTGACAAGACGCACAGAGATGCCGTGACTAGAGAGAGAGATGTACAGAGCCAGAGCGTGATTTCCCGCTGGGTTCCAAGCTCCTTGTGGACTCCGTGGATGTTAGCTTTTGTTCTGCTTTTTTGGGTTTGTTGGTATCATAGTTAAAAAGGGATAGGTGTTGAAATTAAATACAGAAGGCTTATCTATTCTGATGTGTGGGTTTTTTTAAACCCTTTATCCAGGCCTGCCTTTCGTCTGAATACAATAGTGAAAGTAGAGAATAAAGTTAAGTAGGTATCTTGGGTAGAGTCCACCTGGGCCCTGGTTGCCTAGGATGGCTTTTAATGTTTGTTTTTATTTTTGAGAGAGAGAGAGAGAGGGTGTCTGTGTGTGTGTGTGTGTGTGTGTGTGTGTGTGTGCGTGCGTGTGCGCACGCGCTCACAAGTGGGGAAAGGCAGGAAGAGAAAGAGAGAATCCCAAGCAGTCTCCACACAGAGCACAACATGGGGCTGATCTCACAAACCGTGAGGTCATGACCTGAGCCAAGTCAAGAATTGGACATTTAACCAACTGAGCTACCCGGGTGCCCCGAGAATGGCTTTTGAATTGCACACTTACTTTGAGATACCAAGTTTGTTCCCTTATAATTTTTAAAGTTTTGCTTTTTTTCCTAGGATGGACACCTGACTTTTCATTTCTGTTGTATATCATGTGTGACGCAGCTCTGCACACTTTGATGGTTTTGTATTTTCCTTTAATCGTCCAACGCAAGGTACACGATCAAGGTGCAGCGAGAGCTGGAGCTGGACGAGTGTGCGCTCCGCGCCCTGAGGGAGGACCGGAGGCGCTTCTTGTGTAAAGCAGTTGAAAACTACATCAGCTGCTTGCTGAGCGGAGAGGGACACGACATGTGGATATTCCGGCTTTGTTCTCTCTGGCTTGAAAACTCCGGGGTTGCTGAAGTCAATGGCATGATGAAGGCAAGTCGTCTCCGTGACCCCCGGGTTCTAGCCTGCCTGCCAGTGTCCTCGGTTTTGTGTGCTCTTTGTGTCCCTGCTGGTTGGTTCGGTGCTCTCCGCCTGGGTACGTGGTCCGCTCTCGTGGTGCAGGTTTGTGCGGAGATGAGGGCGCACGGTCAGTCCTTCACTGTACCTTTGCAGTTACCGCTGGAAGGTACCAGAATGCCTGAGTGGAAGATTTCAGGCGGGTTTTCCTCTGGCTTTATGTTTTCTGGGATTTTTATGAATTACTTTTGCAAATGACAAATACAGTTTTAAGAAATATTCAGGTGGTGGTATTTCATAAGTTTTTTATTTAAAAATTTTAGATTTTATCGACAATGCCTAATATTAAACTTAGGCGTACAGGATCTACATGGGCAATCCATTTGAAGCTTAAAAATAAAACAGGTCTTCTGGATAAGAAGAATGGTAAGACTCGCAGCAGACACGCGCGGTCTCTGCTGTGAGTGCACAGTCGGCCCTGCTGGTCTTAGTGTCCCCATCTTACTGCACACGGGCGTCCCAGGGGTCCCCGTCACCGCACCTGCCATCTCACTGGCACGTGATGAGGGCACGCACTCCAGGTCTGAACACAGTTCACTTCAGGATCGAACACCGCGACTCACCCGTGAATCCAACCTAGAATACCACGAAGACTACGACAAGAGGAAGGTTAAGGGGGAAATGTGACCAGTGCACTTTTATCAACAACCAGCAGATGGCTGCACTAGTTGCGTTATCTTAGAATAAATTATTTGCTCAGATATGAGGCTTCTTGAAACGCATTGTTTTTTAAGGTTTTTTAAGGGTTTTGTTGTTGTTTTGTTTTTTTATGGTAGAGCAAGGGAATGAACATTCCATCCTACAAATTCCTGCCTCTTATGTACCAGCTGGCTGCTAGAATGGGGACCAAAATGATGGGGGGCCTAGGATTCCATGAAGTCCTCAATAACGTACGTACGCCTGCAAACCAGAACACAGCTGCTTTCCTGTCATGTGTCCTGTTCCGCCCTCCCGCTCTAGCAGATGGAAATATAAAAATGCCCCAGTTAGTCGTATTTCTTATGCTGGGAAAGGGCAGGAATAAAAACTTCCTTTTGTCTTGTCTCTCTCCATGTAAGTTACTCTCTTCCTGGGTCCTTCCTCACAGTCCTTCATCTCACACGTACACACGCTCTACCCACCGGGATATCTGGTAGCAAAACACGTGTCGTAAAGTCAGACGAAATAAAAAACATTATGTATTTCCCATTTTTGTCTGTTTGGTTGATTGCATAAAACTAACAGTTGTTTATTTTCTGACAGCTTATCTCTAGAATTGCTATGGACCACCCCCACCATACCTTGTTTATTATACTGGCCTTAGCAAATGCAAACAAAGATGAGTTTTTGACCAAACCAGAGGCGGCAAGGAGGAGCAGAATAAGTAAAAACGCACCTAAACAAAGCTCTCAGCTTGATGAGGTATTTGGATTAAACATACATACCTTTCTGAGTTGTAATGTTCATTTTTTCGCAGAATATTCATTTCTTCAATCTCGGGGATTCTAAGAATGTGTGTTGTTCGTATTCAGTTTGTTATTATGCCACCTAAAAATGGTTCAATATTCCTGAATATTCCCAAAGTGTAGGAGATACCAATACGTTTTTTCCTCACATTGAGCAAAGAAAAGAGATTTCAAGGCACACCTAGATCATTTACTGTTGATATTATTATTCCTTTGATGTATTTCATTCATAAGGTGACTATTCTGTTCATTTCTGAGGGACGAGAGTCCTTCCAATGCTTAGATCAGTCCATAGATTTGGTGGTTCCTTTTGTTATAACTCTGAAAAGTGGAAGTGTTGGGTATTTATTTTTTATTTATTTTAATTTTTCTTATGTTTACTCATAAACATAAAAAGAGAGAGAGAGAGAGAGAGAGAGAACACAAGTGGGGGAGGGGCAGAGAGAGGGAGACACAGTATCTGAAGCAGGCTCCAGGTTCCAAGCCATCGGCACAGTGGCGACACGGGCCTCCACCCGCAGACTGAGAGATCACGAGCTGACCACAGTCAGACACTTCACCAACTGGGCCACCTAGGCCCCGGGTACTTCTGTATGTAATCCTACGTAATCTTTTTTTTTTTCTTTTTTTACTAACAGGATCGAATCGAGGCTGCAAACAGAATAATATGTACTATCAGAAGTAGGAGACCTCATATGGTCAGAAGTGTGGAGGCACTTTGTGATGCTTACATCATATTAGCAAACTTAGATGCCACTCAGTGGAGGACGCAGAGAAGTATGTGTTGGGGAGAAAGAGTGTTTTCTTGCTGTTTTTTTCTGTGGGGCAGATTAATTATAGAACCTAATATGTAATCTCTTTAACTTAGACACATAACGTTAATTACAGACCTGCAGGTCCTTATGATTACAATTCACACCTGATTTGCAGCTTAATTTTTACTCAGTAGCTTCAACATCCCCTGGTCACTTTTTATTTAATATCTTCTATCTGTTGATAGACAACTGCACTGAATTGATTGATTTCTCTGGGTAGTATTCTGGTGCAAATACTTGTTGCAGAGAATTAATTGTGTAGAGAAAAGTCTATTAAAATAACTGAATAACTGACAGTTTTTAAGTTCCAGAGCTTCTTAAAGTGATGTCAGTTACTTAGTACCATTTCCTCCGTGAGTGTTAGAATGCCCGCGCGCATATAACCCCTCCCTCTCTGGCTGTGTCTCTCGCAGCGATCAGAAGCTGCTCTAATGTTTGGTTATGTGCATACGCTAGAAGTCTCTCTCCACATGCTTGGAGAATTATGTTCCCTTTTCTGTTCAGGATCAGGTCTTCACATTTAAGTTGTTGCTACTTTAAGATAAGAACGGGACTTCTCTGGTATTCCCGTAAGCAGACAAAGAATACTGATGGTCACATCCTTTGGTTACATTAACAGTGATGTGGCAGGAGCACATCACCTGTGTGCTGGGCAACCTTACAGAACTTTCTTAAGGCGCTCAGCGTGGACCCGCAGCGGGAATCGGCCTAATCACCAGGCCAGGTTACCTCCCAGTTCGTGTGTCAGCCGTGCTCCGCTCCACACTGCGCTGTGTCCTGAGCCCTGGCTCTTTCTGAGCCGGGGTCCGGACCACAGGTTGGGGTCTGTGGCGCCTGCTGAACTCTCCGGCTTTCCCTTGCGAGCTGTTCCTCAGTGTGCAGCTGTTCACCGGAACCTCTTTATTTTAAACACAGAGGGCATAAATATCCCAGCAGACCAGCCAATTACTAAGCTGAAGAATTTAGAAGATGTTGTTGTCCCAACTATGGAAATTAAGGTAATGTACCGTTAGCTCTTTTGATTTTTTTTATTGAGCTAAATTCCTCTTGATTAGGGTAAAGCATTTGAAACAGACTTCTTTTTTTTAGGTCAAATATGCACTTTCATTTGTTCCGACATAGAGTTTCTGTATAGATCCTGTTGACCCAACCCTCAAAATACTTAAAGGACTCTCCTGCTCTCTTTTCTTTTGCCTTCGGTTCTGCACCTCCCATCTTCCCTGTGGGGAGTGTCGGTAGATGGTTACCTTCATTGGCCAAAATAAGGAAAGGTTCCCTGTGCTTATGCCAAGACTCATTTTTAACTTGGCAAGAAAGTCCCTCAATGCTTTGTATTTTAAGAGTTCTGGATGTGCTGGAATGTACTGTCCGTGATGTGTTACGTTGTTAAGTAATGCAGACCGGGTTATGTGAGTGACTGACGTATGTGACGCCTCTGGCTGTGTCGTGATCTCTATTGCTAGAAACCCCACGTTGGCAGGGATACGTGTAGTAATAGTAAAGGTTCCAGTTTAGTAACAGGCTCCTAACTCCAGAGACCAGACTGGTGGTCAGCCGAGGGGAGGCGGGTAGGGAGCGATGAACCAGGTCTCCGGGCGAAGGGTGCACTTGCTGTGACGTGCACCGGGTGACGTACGCAAGTGTTGAATCACTGGATTGTACACCTGAAACTAACACTGGAGTTTAAATAAAAACTTGAAAAAGTATTTTAAAAATGAAAGAAAAATAATCATTTTGACTACATTCTTAGTATATGTAGTTATTTGATTTGAAATGTAGCTACATCATCTGGACTAATACCTTTCCAGCTACACTAGCAAAGGTAGTTAGCTGAGTATTTCCAGAAAATGCCAGAGTTAGCAGTTACAACTCTGGAAATCACTCCCCACACTTTTCTAAAATTTACCTTCCTCTGTTTTTGTGATAACTTGAACTATTTCTCAGATGACTGAACAGAAACAGTTTCAGGGGTCAGACCTGAAAACAGCTTTTTAGCTACACTCTTCCAACACTGTGTACCCCTCTTTCAGTGAGAGGTACTTAGGGAGGTAGCTTGTGTGACTTTATAAACTTTTCCTGTGTTGAATTTTGTTTCTTTCATTTATTTTTTAATTAAAAATTTTTTTAAGTTTATTTTGATAGTGAGCACAAGCGGGGGAGGGGCAGAGAGAGAGGGAGAGAGACAGAATCCCAACCAGGCTCTGCAGTGTCAGCACAGAGCCTAACGCCAGACCTGAAATCACAAACCTTGAGAGCATGACCTGAGCTGAAATCAATAGACAGTTGCTCAAACTGAACCACCCAGGCACCCCTTGTTTCTTTCGTTTAAACAGAAAGTAAATTACCCTCCAGCACTTAACCCACAGCGCGTTGTCTTTCATTCCTGTGTTTCATATTAAAATGGTTATTCATAGGGGAACTGGGGTGGCTCAGTCAGTTAAGGATCCAATTCTTAATTTCAGCTCAGCTCATGATCTCACAGTTTGTGCGTTAAAGCCCCGTGTCTGAGCTCCACACTGAGCATGGAGCCTGCTTGGGATTCTCTCTCTCTCTCTCTCTCTCTCTCTCTCTCTGCCCCTTCTGCATGCATGCACTTACGTCCTCTCTAAATAAATAAATAAACTTTAACAAAAGAGTAAAAAAAAAAAAAGTAAAACTGTCATTTAGAATTCATCTTTAAACGCCCGTAATGCACCTGACCTGTGTGTCGCATTTGTACTCTTTATTAGGTGGACCCTACAGGAGAATATGGAAATCTGGTGACGATACAGTCATTTAAGGCAGAATTTCGTTTAGCAGGAGGTTTAAATTTACCTAAAATAATCGACTGTCTGGGCTCTGACGGGAAGGAGAGGAGACAGCTTGTCAAGGTGAGACGCCCCTCGAGCCGTGCGGTCCTTAGAGGCTTAGTGAGAAAAGTCAGAACGCAGCCGTAGTTTTGTGCTTCCTGCTGTGGGTCTTTATTTTTCTTCTCAAAAATTACAAGAAGAAAACTTAGGGAATATGAATGACACCGTTTTCTAGGAGCAGACTGCTTTCCTAATTTTTCTGTGTCTCTGGAAGGCCATCGTCTTAACGGTTGACTGAGGTGAAAGAATACCCGTGCCCGCACAGGTTTGGTGAGGTTCACGGCTTGCTCGTTCCGGAGAACGGAGTCTGGTGACTGTTGCTGATTTTCTTGAATAGTTCAAGCCGAGGGCCTTTGCGTGACTCTCCCGAGTCTGGCACTGTGCCGGCTGCTGTTACCCGTATCGGGAAGGGGACAACCTTCCTCCCTGACTCTGCTCCCCATTCCCCGGGGCCCCCGCGGGGAGGGGGCGGAGACAACAGTGCACTGCGCCTGCTCGGAGAGACGGAGGGGTTCCGCTTAGCCTGGTTCCAGGCGCCGCCGCGGGGCGAGCTTTTTCCTGTCGGTCTGCCTACCCCGTGCTACAGCTAATTCTAAGTAAGAGAGTAGCAGTAGGTCTTAGTCATTTTAAGAGACTGTGAGGAGTACACATGCCCAGATGGATTTTTTAAATTTTTAAGGGGCAGACAGGGAGACACAGAATCTGAATCTGGCTCCGGGCTCTGAGCTGTCAGCATAGAGCCTGATGTGGGGCTAGAACCCACAAGCCATTAGATCATGACCTGAGCTGAAGTCAGATGCTTAACCACTGAGCCACCCACGCGCTCTGGCCGGATTGATTTCTGAGAGCCCTGTCGTGGTCCTGATGTGACCCCCTGTCTGATCCTGGAATAAAGTGGACGGTGCCTCTTACTTGGGTCTGATTCCCCGCAGGGCCGTGACGACCTGAGACAAGACGCTGTGATGCAGCAGGTCTTCCAGATGTGCAACACGCTGCTGCAGAGAAACACCGAGACCAGGAAGAGGAAGCTGACCATCTGCACGTACAAGGTACGGGCCTCAGGCCTCTGCTCCGTCCTCAGGAGCATTGGAAAGATGCCATGATTCAGATTCGGGGCCAGCCAGTGTTTTCTGTGGTGGTGAACATGTTACGTGGGCCACATCAGCCTGGGCCTGGGACACAGCCACGCTGGGGCCGGCGGCTCCGCTGTCCGGGCCTCTCCCCGCTGGCCGTCTTCCCTGCTGGGTCTGTCATGGAGGTCGGTGTCAGACCACATACAGCACTGGGAAGGCGTTACTCCGGACCGGATCAGGGAGGCACGTGGAGCTCTAAGAGATCCCGGATTAGTACCTCCACCCCCCAAACCTAAAGCAAACACAGCTACTCTTCCGCATTCAGCAGGATCTTCACCCCGGTGCTCATTCCAAATCTGGAGGTATGATTTCCCTTTTTACTTTTCGTACTGCTAAAAATTTCAAACATACAAAAGTAGGTAGAATAATGGAATGAATTCCCTGTCCCATCACCCAGCGATCAGTAATGATCAACTCATGGATAATTTTGTTTCATTTCCACTTCCACCCACTTCCTCCTCTCCAATATTATTTTGAAGCAAAATGTCTTATCATTTCACCTATAAATGTTTATTTCAATGTGTAATTAGATAAGATAACGTCTCTTTAAAAAAAAGAAAACAGAACCACAGTACTGTCCTCCTGAAAGAGCAGGAATTCCTAAATATCACCAAACATTCAGCGTCCTAGTAACCATAGTAACCACTCCCGTCTCTCACACCCACATTCTCACATCCGTCCCACCAGCACGTCCTTACTGGTCCACTTCCATTCGAGCCACTTTTACACGTCTGCCCTGCACTCACATCTCTTTGATGGCGTCCGGCTAAGCCCCTACTTCTGTCCTTGGCCCCCCGAAGCTAGTTTACTCACAAGAGCTAGAATGATCTGTTTAAAGAGTCCAGGACTGAATGAATATGTTCGCTTCCTGCTCAGAACTCCCGATGACTTCACGTCACCCTGAAGGAAAGTGATTTGCCTTTCCTGTTCCCTTTCCACCTTTTCCTGCCACTTTCCCGCCCGGATCCTTCACTTCCTCCTCCTCATGGTGTCGCCTCCCCTGGGCTCACCTGGTCTCCGGCGCTCGCGTAGATGCTGGGGTTTTGTTTCAGCTCAGGGCTTCCTCATTCTCCTCTGCCTGGAATGCCCCCCCCTCAGCTCATGCCCTCCGTCACCTCATTCAGGTTCTCTCTGGTCACCTCCTCACAGAGCCCTGCTCTGACCAGATCTCTCTTACTCACCATTTTCAGTGCCTGTTTCATTCTGTCGTCCTTACGTGTCTGTGAGCACATGTGTTCCGTCCCAGCGCGGAGCTGTCGGACAGCAGGCCCTCACGTGCCTGACCCAGCACTCTCCTGCACGCACGCCAGTGAGCACAGAACCGCCCCTCAACACGTGCAGTCCGTCAGTTAGCGAAAGACACAAGCCCTAAAACAGTGCAGCCTGTTTGCACATTCAAGTAAAAACTATAGAATCAAATACTCTATAAAGACAAGTGGCCAACTAAGAAAAATGAGTTTCATGATGATGGTAGTAACAACAAAAGGATTGTTGTAATAGTAGTAACAAGGGATTTATATGTAGAATATATAAATAGCTCTTACAAACCAGTTGTAAAAAGACTAACGTGTCTGTAGGAAAACAGGTAAAGAATACAGACGAGTCACAAGAGGAAAATACCTGAATGAGCTGCCAGTAAGCCTGCCAGATCTCACTCGGCCTCACTGGGAATCTGAGGCTACACGAATTAAAACCGCAGTGAGCTACCATTTCACACGCAGCAGACTGGCACACGTTAGATAGAAGTCTTAACAGCACTACATGTTGGGAAGGTCAGGGAATGAACTCTGTCTCTGGGCAGATAGGTTGGCACCAGCACTTTGGATGGGTATTTGGCAAGGTCTGGTTAACTGAGTTGAGGGCGCACATCCCTGTGGCCAGGCATGTACGTGCTGGAGACACTGAGTCACCAGCCAGGACACCAGGGCGTCGTTGCAACACGTGAGGGGAGTCTGGACAGCATGCAGGCATGTCCGGAAAGTGGGCAGTTACGGCGCACTTCTGCAGCAGAGGTTCGTTACGCCATTTACTTACACACACCAACACAACTAAGGGTGAAGTAGTGTTGAGTGAGAAAAAAGCAAATCGCAGAAGCATTCACAGAGTGTAATACTCCTTTATTTGAAGCTTACAACGATTTATGCATTTATTGCTTTAAAATAAAAATATACCATAAAATACAGGAACGTGGTAAAGTTACTGGTGGCAGAGGGTGTGGGGCCAGTGAGGTGTTCAA
>PJEM01020285.1:0-13857 GCA_004023845.1 Helogale parvula
CTCTCTCTCTCTCTCTCTCTCTCTCTCAAAAATAAATAAAAACATTAAAATTTTTAAAAAATAAAAAATTAAGCCTGAATCAACGGATAGCCAATGGTTTGGGCTTAATTCACGTATATATTGAATTTGCCTGCTTTACATTAATTCTGCAATTTGTGATCTACACAGGATAGAGGCTGGGTGTGTGGGGCTCAGACCACAGTGTGGCCTGGGACAGGCAGATGCTGGGACAGAATTCTTTACTCCAGCCATGCAGGCGGAGCCTTGATGAATGTGGCTGGAGTTGGAGGGGACCCTTGGTGCTTTATTTCCATGTTGACTTATAGAAATCATTAACTCCAAATATTTATTAACAAAATGCTGGGCTAACTTTGTAATGGAAATAGCCACAAAATTAGATGTCAGAGTCACTTTTATAGACTTCAGGTGAACTGCAGAAATCAATGATTAATGCAAATAGTCTCACTAAGGAGAAAGAAACAAATGCTCTCCAGAGTCCCGCCGATGGCGTGTGTTTAAGCGTGGTGGATGACTGCCAGGGCTGGCATCCTCCCCTCATGGAGGGCTGGCTCAGGCAACAGCAGCTTGCAAACTACAAGGGAGGTACACAGCCCGCCTTCTGCGTTTGTTAACTGTGTACTCAAGGGATCAATGTCCTGGCATCAGCTTTGCTCTGAAACATAAGCTGGAGAATCACCCGGTTGCTACCTACTTTTTCTATGAGACACTCTTTCTTGAAGGCCTCATGCTTTAGTGTGACTTTGTAAACCCATTTAAAGTGTAAACAGGGTCACTAGTTCTCCCAGCCCACCTAGAAAGACCATCTCTCCAGCATAGAACCTCTTCGCCTACATAAGGGAGGGTCTTTCTCCTGCTGGCTGGCTTCTGGGCCAAGTAGTGATTTTCGATCTGCCCAAGATACTCAATATTTTTTACTTTACTAAAATATTAAAGAGCTTACTTGGCCTGTCTGAATTTTCAAAAATTAGGAAGAGGAATACCATCTACCTAAATGTTTTCTGATGGGCAGTAAACAAAACACAAGTCCCTGCCCTCATGGAGTTTCTGTTCCAGCAAAAGGACCAGCAAGGAAATAGTAAGCAAAATTGAGAGGTTAGAAGCTAAGTGCTAAGGGGCAAACAAATCAGAAAAGGGAACAAGAAAATGTGGAAGGACACAGGTTGACATCTTTGAGGGGTGTCAACGAGAAGGTAACCCTAGTTACCTGAGTTGGGGGCATAGGGCCTTGGAAAGGTGAGAGGGAGCCAAGGGAGGCCATGCAGCTCCAGGAGTTCCAGGGCATCCTGAATGAGATGGGTACAGTTGGGGGCTTTGCATTTGCAAACTGAGGCACAGAAAGAGGATAAAGAAGGACATAGAGAGTTCCTTCTTCCAGGGAACATTTTAGGAAGAGATGACCTATTTGCTTGGGGCAGGTGGGATGCTGTGCCAAGCCCTGTAGCTCCAGCTTCAAGATAGTCAGGTCCAGCATTCTGGATCAGATTGAGGAACAGACTGATGCCAAAGGCAGGCAGAGACAGCATTCCCACTACCGTGAGGCTACAGAACATCATGATGAGTCCTCACTGAGAACACACAAGTTTTACTTCCACAGCAAGCAGTGGTGTAATTATTATTATCCTGTGCAGAAACAAAACTGTAACTTGAACGATAAACAAGTATATGAGCCATCAATGCTGTGATATAAACCATGTTCTCCAAGCCCCAAATCAGGAAACATGGCCCAGGATATATACAAATAACTAAATGCAGAACTTCCAAAGAAAATCCAGCCTAAAACACAGAGAAGAGAACAGGGACCAGGAGACTTCTCAATAAAAATGCTGGGTTCTCCAAACATGAAGTCAGTCTGCCTGCTTTCCAAGCACTCTGCCTCCAAAGTGCTACCTAGAAGCAAGTGGCATAGAACATTCTGCCTGAGGCAGCAAAGAGAAGTGAGTGGGAAAACAGTGGCCTTTTTGTTGCTATGTCAATTTGGCCCTGCTGGATTCCCTGCCTCTCTCACTGGAACCACAACATGTGGGAGCTGTGGCTGCCTCACGGCCCCTGGTCATCACTAGGCGGGGGGGGGGGGGGGGACGGGTGTTGTATACACACCCCCTACACCCCCTACTCACCTCTGTACAAGCTGCTCCCCTTCCTCCAGACCATCAAGTCTTTACCCCTCCTTTCCTGGAAAAGTCATCCAAGGGCAAAGTCAGATAGGAGACTGTCAGACCCACAGAGCAGTGTTCTTTAACACGAGGAGGCCTCACAAAGTGGATGTTCAGTGCACAGATGAAGAGTTGGCTGAGATTTGAATGAGTGGTCGGACTTGCTAAAAATCTTAGAAACAAGCCCCTCTCTTTAAAAATTTAACAAATCTACCACCTTTCAGAAGTTATTCTACGATGCTACAATTATTAATTCATTTACTCTACATAACATTACTAGGTGAGTATTACTACTGCTCCATTTTATAGATGAAGACGCCGAGTCACAAAAAATTAAGAAACTTGCTCAAGGTCATGTAGTGAGGCTTTATCCTGTATGCCAAGGATCCACAAACTTCTATTTTTTATAGAAAATTTAGGTCTGTAGGCCACAGGGTTCCTGACAAAGCTACTCCATTCTGCCACTGTGGCACGAAAGCAGTCATAGGTTCCAAAGATTATACTTCATTGAATGGGTGTGGTTGTGTTCCAATAAAACTTTATTTACAAAAAAAGACAGTGGGGTGGCTTTGGCCTTTAGGCTGGATGTGCTGCCCAAAATATGTTTTCTCACTTTGTGTCCAGCAAAATATGATCACTCTCAAATTGTCCTCAAGTCTGTGCTAATGGAGAATCAGACTCAGCTTGTTTTGTGTTTTTTGAAGGCAAAAATTGAATGGTTTGACTTTCTTAAAATTTGATGCCCAAACTGATGTGTCAGATTGGTCAGTTACAGTTTCTTATACATTTCAGTGATATAAGATATGTCCAATGAGGAGAAGCCAGGGATTCTTAAAGGTAAAATTAATCACCCTAACTTGAACTGCAGGCAGGGGAATGCCTGAATAGGACAAATACAGGCAATGCCATCGTTTTCCTCTGGGGTATAGGCCTGGCACTGGCTGCCAGTGAGACCAAGCTCTATACAGTGTTCAACTCAGGAGACAGTTGAGGACCTCAGAACCATGGTCTGTTCTAGAGAAAGTCCAGGGCCAGTGCCCAAGTCCTAGCAGGGCCACACCTGCAGGAAATCAGACCGGAGGGGACTTCATCCAGACCATGTTTCTGGCACACTCACCCTCCACAGGGCCCCAGGCCAGGGTGCAGCCTGACCCCACCTGCTGTGGGGACAAAGGACCCCAGGCTGCACTTGTTTCTGTAAGATGCGGTGGCGTGGACTGCCAAGGCTTTGCTTTCACACTTTATTTCCACTTCATTGGAATAGCTCAAAAGAATCCATCAGTTCCTGATTGTTTATTCTGCATGGCAAGAAATACTTCAATACATTTGTAAGGACACATTTAGCATACTTTGTAAATTCAAGAGCATGGTCCTGAGTCCTATCCATCTATACTAGTGCAGGAGCTGCTGCACACGGACCTCAGTCTGTAAGAACTGCTCAGTGAGTGAGGCCAATGTCCCCACCTCCCACCTGGCAGATATGAACACATCCTGCCCTGTTGGGGCCCATCCAGCCAGAAGTGCTGTGTGGCCTTTGGGACCCTGCTTCCCCTACTTGAAAATGTGTGCGCTTGACTGCTTGACCTAAGTGGATCAGAGACTGGGGTTAGTTCTCCTATTATTCATGCCACTTGGTAATTGTGGTTTCAGTAATTGGGCAGATTTTCTGATTGAAACTTCCTCCCTAGTTAGAGGCACCTTACTCACAGACTATTGTTTGAACTTTTAAAGAAAAATAGCCTTGTCATAAGCTTCAGTTAATAATACACTATATATGCAAAATAAGAACCCTGCTGATGTATTTTTAGTGATAAATTATGTTTTTGATCTTCTGTATTGTACTTCATTTCTGTCTTTAACATTCTGTTCTCTCTTCCGTGAAAACGATCTTTCTAAAACATGTGATTCCTAAGAAGTTACAAACAATGTAATCATTAAAAGAAAGATGTAATCACTTGTGGTATATAAGACACCAAGTTTCACAGTAAAGTGTGGTCTCTTCCACCATTCATGTTGTCTGTGTTCTTTCTTATAGATATTTCGCCGACACCAACCCCCTACTCAGAGACCCTTAGACTCTGGTGCGTGGGCTGGTCCCCCGCACTGCCCGCTGCGGGCAGCCCCAGCCTCCTCCGCACCACAAGGAGAGCTAAGCGCAGCATCCTGACAGAACTAAAGGCAGAATGGTGTATCTGGAAGGAGCTAAGTGGAGGGGGCCTCATGGCCCAGTGTGCAGCTGGGGCAAGAGAAGGCCCTGTCCCCCTGTCCCACACATGGTCTTGGAAACAGGCAGCAGCCAGAGGCAGTGTCAGGGGACTTCACGCCACTCTGGCCTCACTCAGGCCGCAGAGCCATCCAGGAGATCCGGGCAGCACATGTCCACAGATGTCAGGGCTCTGCCGGCTGAGGGAAGGATGATTCCAGGGAACCAGCCTGGGCTTCAGTTCTCACCTTCATTACGTGTTGTGAAAATGGGACCAGGAGCACGGGTGCTCACAGGAAAGAGCCAGGGCAGCAGAGGCCAGCAGGGCCCGACCTGGCCAGACACTAGTGGCCTGAGGGAGGGTACAAGGCCACAGCTGCGTTCTTCCTAGAAGTGAATAGCCTCTCCTCCTGCAGCTTACAATCAGCCTTGGCCAGTCTACAGACAAACAAATGTACCAAAGAGATTGGCAAAAATCATGCAGTCTTCTCATTGTGGAGGAGGTAGACAGTCAGAGTCCTGTCCCTCCTGCCACTGGGCTCGGCTGGCACCCCTGGCCGAGTGTGGACAGCATGCACAGAGAGACTTGTAAGCAGTCCCGGTGCAATTCTCCAGGCAAGCTGGGTCCTTCAGGGCCGGCTGTTCGCAAGGCCCACGGACAGCCACAACCCCTCCACACAGTCCCAACCAAAGACTCACTAACCATTATTAGTACAATTCGTTCACCTACCCAATATTCCCGGTCACCTAATACATCCAGACACAGTTCTAGGAACTGCTAATACAGACAAAACTCATCCCTGCCCTGAAGAAACATATATTTTAGAAGGGGAGAGAGACATACAGAAAATAAGTCATTACATATATGCAGCACATTGAACACAGTAGGTCTTATGGAGGAAAAACATCCAGAAGAGGATGAGAAGTGTCTGTGGGGCTTGGGATCTGCAATTTTAAATTCAGTCCAGGTTCTGGGGGAAGTGCCCCTGGCAGGGAGGATATAGCCAATGTCTGGGCGATGTCCCCAGCCTAAAATTCCCCTCTCACACTCAAATCAGTTTCTTCATGATGCAAAAAGAGGAGAGAGAAGAGGGGCAGAGGGGAGGAGGCAGAGAAAAGGCCAGGAGCTCCTAACTGATGACCAATGAGGAGCCCTTTTGATGGCTGGCTCCTGATCTTGCTCTGGCACACAGCCTTGAGGGCAGAGGGAGGATCTGTGCACATCAGGGATGTCAGCTTCATGAACCTAAACACTAGCATTCCCGACGCTCCAGGAAACAGAGATCCAGGCACAGGGCTTGGAGAGAAGGGAGAAACTATCCTCTGGTCATCGTGATATAGAGCATCTTCCTGTGCGTAAAAGAGAAAAGCTGAGGAGCCCTTTTTAGATTTTGGTCCAAAGTCAACACAGATGCTACAAAGATTCCAAGGGCCTGGCTTTTCACACAAGACTGAACTGGCTAATATGTGGCAGGACCGCTATTCAGCACATATTTACCAGGCACTCCCTTTATAACACATGATGCAAGCAACACAGAGATGAGACAAGACGAGTGACCGGAAGACCCTAAGCGAGAGAAAAATTCACAGTCCCTTCACACAGAGACTATTTGCTGATGGGAACCAGGGTGAGATTACGAACACACACATACACATACACACACACAGACACAGACACAGACACAGACAGACACACACACACACACCTCTTAGGAAGGGCTGGAGAGTGATCGTATCTATTTTCCAGTTTGAGTACATAATCTGAAATATCTACCTTTATCAATCCATGGCTCCATTAGGCCCTCCCTCCATCCATGCAGGTACTGGGTGAAATAGTAGAGATATAACAGTTTAGGGGCTGACATACTCCCCATTCTCACAAAGTTTGTGAGGAAGATGGAATATGTATGAAGATTAATAATATACATAACATAATGTCTTTAAAGAAGCAACAAGATAAAAGTCTTGGATACTTCTGAGACATGCCACAGAGGAGGCAAAGAGAGAGGTAAGAGACAGAGATGGGCACAAGGAGAAGTTTACCATTTTTCTTTAGCTTTGCAACAGCATTTGAAATGCAAGCCAAAACTGAGGACAAGGCAACGCTCTTCTTTCTGTGGGCCACTACATTGGGCAGACTTACCACACACATTCCATTATGACAGAAACTGGGCACAGGACATTCTTTCCAGCACTTTCCCTCAGAGTACCTTCTCAGCTGCCCCAGAGTGGGAGAGGACAGACAGTCTGTACACATGTCACGTATGCAACTATTTAAAATTTTAAACCATTTGCTTCATGTAGATGAAATTATGTATTTCTTCAGGGCCAGGAAAGTCGTCTTCACATGGCCTCCCCTTCTCAATCAATAACTAAAGATCCAAGAACCCACTGGAAAATGTTATGGTTTATCTGGACCCAAAGTTAAACGGTTCTCCAGAGAGACTTTTGGAAACCATTTATTTTCATATAACTTTCTTCTTTGTCACACTCCAGATATCGCAAAACTGCCTCAAGGTGGCAGAACAAGTGGGCTGAAGGTAAGGGCTGGGCTCATGTGTGGTAAGAAAAAGTATCTACTGCCTAGTTTGTGTCAGGCTCCTGCAATTTATTTTACTTTCCTTTCTGCTCTTTTGTATCCCAGCTCTAAATCAAGCTGAGACCAGCCCCCATGCAAGCCTCGGAGAGGGGCAGACGCCTCTGCCGAACCTTCCTGGGCTGAGCTTGGCCGGTCAGACAGAACTGGGCTAAATGGGCCATCCATCTCAGAAATGTGCCCGAGGAAGGCTGGGCCATGTGGACAGGGACCGGTTCTGATCATGACCTCTGGGACCGTTTGTTTTTCCTCTCAGGGCAAAGAATCCAATGATTTACATCCATTGAAAGAGGCTTAGTGAAGATCCCTTCCTGCAGGCCAGCCTTATTTTTTGAGTCCAGAAGTATTCCTCATGGGAACCTGTTCTCCACACTGAGGTCCTTTTACCAGGAGTTCGTCTTCCCTCAGAAATCTCCAGGATGGTTCTCAGATGGAAACATTTAGATACAATCCACAAAGCTTGGTCAGTGATGAGGCCTAGAAGTTAGGAGCACAGAAGGGACTGAGCAGGGTGAAATGCCAACAAATTGTGGGCAGGCAGCCATGTGAGAGGAGCTGGAAAAACAGTGAGAGGAACACATTTTCAGGGGAGAGGAAGGTAAAGGAAGAGGAAAGGTCTGACCACAAGAAATGTGGACGCTTGTATTGCCTTTGTGGACATGTGACCAACCCCCACAGTGAGACAACAGACGCCAGCAAGGACGTGGGAGGAAGAAGGGCACAGGCTTCTCGTGACCGCTCCACCAATACCCTGGGTCTGGCTCAGGTCACCATCCCCCAGTCAGAGAGTGGAGACAGGAACCTAGAGCCCACACATTTGATGTTCCACATTCCAACTCTGGATGGTATTTAGCGCTTAGGTTAGCAACTGTCACCTCCCTGCCACCAGACTGACATGCCTCTCTCTGGTTCATACACACACAGACCTGAGAATTAGAAGTATGCTGCCTGATCAGAGGATGATGGACAACCAAGAATCTAAAATGGAGAATAGTCCCATCACCAAAACCTATTTCTGGACTTCCATTTCTATCAGTACTACCATCCAAGCATCCTGGACAACTTCCAAACTGAAACAACGCAAATGCTAGATTAAAAAGTACAAAGACCATCTTTGAAATGCATTGCTGCAACTGGAGGTTCACAGCACCTCCTATGAAGTGTTCTTGGAAAAAAAACAAGTAAAGAAATAAATCAAATCAAATAAGTGTACAGGAAACACAGGGGATCCAGGAACATGATCAATAATAACACAAGGTGGTAACTAGCGAAGTCAAGAACATGGGAGTTCCAGAGCACAAACAACTAGGTTTCTTCAACACATCAGTGGCATGAAGAGGCAGTGGGAACCGTTTGGTGAAAAGGAACAGAAGAGAATATCCAGTGCACATGTGGATTTATTTCAGAAAAACAAAGAAGCCATTTTAGAGACTATCTGGGAAATTTGCATGTGGATGGTATTAGGGAATAATTCTTAATTTTGAAAAGATATGATGATTATATTGTGGTTATGTGTTTTTTTTAAGACTTCAGGGCACCTGGGAGGCTCAGTCAGTTAAACGACCACCTCTTGATTTTATGGTTGGTGAGATTGAATCTGGCGTTGGGTTCTATGCAGACTGTGAGCAGACTCTATGAGCCTGCTTGGGATTCTCTCTCTCTCTCTCTCTCTCCTCTCTCTCTCTCTGCCACTCCCCATTCTTTCTCTCTCCCTCAAAATAAATAAATCAACATTATAATAAAATACTTTATCTCTTGGAGATACATACTGATGTATTTACAGGTGAAGTGATATAATGCTTAAAATTAGCCTTGAAAGATTACCCACCAACACATAACACACAAAGTGGAGGGAGATATGAAATAAGATGAGCAAACACTGATTAACTACGAATGCTAGATACATGGGGTCATTCTACTAGACTCACCACTATTGTGTATGTTTGAAAGTATCTACAATAACAAGAGAAAGAAATACATGGCTGAGCCAACACAAAGAAGGATTATGCAAATGTCAAACACAAACATAGGAACCCTGGGAAGAGAGCAGCAAAGCCTTTCCACTGTGAAGTTTCTGCTGAACCATTTTGATGCTGGCAAGCGGGTAGGCTGTGAGCCTCAGCCCCATTCGCAGCAGGCATCTACTCAGCGCTACCTAAGAACGTTTGGCTAATAGGCTCCCCCCTTAGTGGAAGGAAGAATGAGAAACATGTCAGCTGCAGCTCCAATCTTCTAAACACGAGAACTGCCACCTGACTCCATCAATGTATAAAAAACACAAAACGTCATGTCTAATCTGGGTATTCCAGGCATATAAGATTGTTTAAAATTAGAAAAATTACTCATCTGTCACACTGAAGATTGAAAGAGAAAAACCATTCCATCTCAAAAGTTTTTTTAAAAAATCATTTGATGAAATTCAATTTTGACTTTTCATTTAAAAATAACTTCTGAATAAGCTGAATCAGAGAAAAATGCCCCTAACCTGATAAAGAATATCAACAAAACCCTCACAATAAACTCCATCCTGAATGGGAAATCTTGAACACAGTACCTTGAGGATCAGGGACAAGGTAAGGATACTGTTTATATCACTACAATTCAACACTGCACTGGGGATGCCGTCAGACAAAAGAGAAAGGTGGACAGATTGGAAAAGAAGAAATGAAACTACAATCATTTGTAGATGGTATGGTCATCTATGTAAAAACCAAAACTACTACCCAGAATTAATTAGAATTAATAAGATTTGACGAGGTTTTTGGATACAATCACCAAAATATAAAAGTCAACTGTTTTTCTTTTTTCTCTTTTTTAACTTTTCTTGTTTATTTTGAGGTGGGGAGGTAGGGGTAGAGAGAAAGAGTAAGAGAGAGAGAGCGAGAATCCCAAGCAGGCTGTCAGCACAGAGCCCAATGAGAGGCTCAAACTCATGAACTGTGAGATCATGACCTGAGCCGAAACCAAGAGACAGATGCTTAAATGACTGAGCCTCCCAGGAACCCCGCTGTTTTTCTATACATAATCAACAAGCAGTTAGAGCATAGAATTTCTAAAAATACTTTATATTTTTCTTGCTATTACAAATGGTACTAGCAATAAATTTAACAAAAAAATGTGCATTCCCTTCATGGAGAATATTATGAAAGTTTATTGAATGACATTAAAGATACCTTAAACAAATTGAGAGTAGTACTGTTTTTGAGTAGAAAGTTTCAGAAAAGTTGTAATTTTGTCTCAAACTAATGTATAGTTCAAATGTATTTCTAATGTGAATCTCAACAATTCTGAAGTACTTGACAAGATTCAAAATATATAAAGACAGCAAAGCCCCTTGTCTGACTAGATATCAAGGCTTTAAACAAATTATAGTAATTATGAACATATAATGGAATCATGAATAGACAAATGGATGGAGGGAACAGCCCTGGTCCAGAAACAGCACCACACAAAGATGACCTGATTTACAGATCAGCAGAGGAAGCGTAAGCTATTTAATAAATGGTGTTGGCAAAAGTGGACTATATCTGGATGGGGGAAAAATTGTCCTCTACCTTATACCATGTACAAAATTATTTCTAGTTGAATTAGAGTCTTAAATATGAAAGGCAAGTCTGTGAAACTTTTAAAAGTTAATGTAAGGCTCCGGGGTAGGAAAAGATATTTTAAAATAAGACACAAAACATCCACCATAAAAGAAAATGTGTTCATAAAAGTAAATGAGCCCGAGTGACTCAGTCAGTGAGTGTCCAATTTTGACTCAGGTCATGATCTCACAGTTCATGGGTTTGAGCCCTGCATTGAGCTCTGTGCTGACAGCTCAGAGCCTGGAGCCTGCTCTGGATTCTGTGTCTCCCTCTCTCTCTGCCCCTCCCCTGTTTGTCTCTATATCTCTCAAAAATAAACATTAAAAAACATTTTTTTAATTTAAAAAGAAAATGTATTCAGTTCAACAACATCAAAATTTTAAAAATCATCTAACCATCAAAGGACACTAAAAAGAAAGTAAAGAGCCAATCCACAAACTGGAAGAAGATATTTACAACACATTCCAAAAGCAAGGTATTTGCACTCAGAACAGATAAATAACTTAGCAGCCACATTGTGGTTAAGAGCAAACTCATGTCAAATTGAGTTCCTGCCCTGCTCCTATTAGCTGGGGGACTGAGTACAACACTGCATTTGCCCCTCAGGCTCCTCACCTATGAGGCACATATCACAGTAGTAACAGCCGCTCCACTGGGAAGGATGGAAACAGATTATACATCCAGAACTTAGAGCAGTGGTGACAGGATAAACACTAGATAAGTATATCCTACCTTCAGGGAAAAGGGAAGTAACTCCAACAGGCATTATATAAAAGACAAACACAAATAAATGGCCCATAAACATATGAAAACAAACTCAACAGCACTGGTAATCAGGGATTTGGAAATTATATGTCATTTCACACCAACCAGACTGGCAAAAAAGATAAAGCCTGACAAGAGCAAGTGTCGGCAAAGGGGTAGGAAAGAAGTATCTGCCACAGATATAAGTGGGAGTGGAGCGGTGCTCTCACCTGGCTGCCCATTCCAAAGAAACCAGCCCTGCGTTCTCTAGAGAAAGGACGCACTTCCATGTGTGCATCCAAAACCAGAAGCCACCAAAATGTTCATCAACTATAAAGTGGGCAGTGTATGATACACTCAAATCATGGAGCACCATCTGGTAGAAACACGAGAAAATGAGATCTGCAGGTATCAACCTGGCTGATTCTTTGCTGGGGGAAAGAAGTGAGTCACAGAAGAACACGTAATGATTCTTAGAATATCACATTCATCACCAGGCAAAGTTACTAAAGAAAGTACTCAGAAACACATACACATATTCTTAAATACTTTTACCACTGTAAGAAAAGCAAAGGAGACAGTTAAAGAACAGGAAAAGCCACCTGAAGAGTCCCCAGGTTTCAACGTTTATCAACGGGGTGGGAGACGCATTGGGGCATGTTACGTTATCACTCATTAAACTTTGTCCACCTTCACAGACTTTCATGTATATATATTTCACAATAGAAATATATTAAAAATAAAGTATAAAGCCTATTCATTTCTAATCTAAGTGCCACACACACTTTAACCTTCCATGAGCATCTCATCAGGAGTTATTTGTAATGAAAGCCTACAAGGTTCATGTTCAAATCAGTGACACTGTGGAACAGCAGTAACAAGGAGGGAGGGCAGTGACAACCGGCAGCCCATACACTGCTCTGGGCCAGTGGTGTGTGACACACTCAGATGGGATCACTGGAGGAACAGGTGGAATTATCTGGCCTGGAAACCAGATGGGTGGGGAGAGGGGATAACAGCTGTTTGTAAATACTCTAATTAAAGTGTCATCATGTAAAAGATTGGGACAAACATGCAGAGAGTGGCCTGCAGGGTGAAGCCCAGACCACTGGGTGGATATTACAGGCAAACTAGGAATCCTTATAGGAAAGAAACTTCTAGCAGCCAGAGTGGAGAATACAATGGGCTGCCTCCAGAGGCGGGGGAGTTCTGGGATCCAACCCAATATGCGAGAGACAATTGAGAATTTATAAAGGGACTGGGTCACTGAGGGCTGGGGGAAGAAGAAACCAAGAAAGTAAACAGAGCAGGAGATCCCTGAGACCCCCTTTAGGCTCTGAATAAACTGACCCGCCCTGACTCTTGTGATACCAGCTGCAGGGATGGAGTGGAATGGGCGCTGAACTCAGGAAAATTAAAGACTAATGCATTGTTTCTGAGCACTGCAGAGGAAATACGGCCAAGAACCCCCACATTGACCTCCAGGCCTGGAAAGAGTCCTCGCATCCCCCCTTAAAGCTTCTAAAAAAACAAAACACAAAACACATTCTTAAAACGTTTCTTAACGCAAGCCAAAGGCCTATCCCAGAATAGCCATTTCCTTGCCAAGGTTGTGGGACTATATTTTTCTGAATGAGTCATTACTGTTTAGGAATGGGAAGAGGAGAGACTTTGGGGGAACTGACATATCACTGCTGCTTCCAGGAGATGGTGTGCCAACATGCACACAAGAACAGACACTGCAGAAGTTCAAATACACTGCATACTAAGGGAAGAAGAAGGCTGCTCCTCGGAATTAGAAGCAGATTTGTGTCAGGCGCTGTTCCCATCCGTACCTTCATCCCCTCCTAGTATCACTCCGGTTCGCATACAGCATTGTAATTTCACCTAATTGCTATCAGAAGGCATCAACAGCGTCTCGGCAAGGAATTCCAGGCTAAAGAACCAACTTTGCCTTCTTAAAAGACCATCCTCAAAGGACTTATTAGCACTTTAAACATTAGTTGACAGATCATCAACATGGCTTTCTTTTCAAAGATAAGTGATGACGGCAACCTTCGTTATTACTTTAAGATCTAAAAGATTAATCAAAACCAGGTCACTCCCTTAAAGATGGCTATAACCATAAAGACAGACAACAGGAAATGTCGGCAAGGTTGTGGAAAACCCGAACTCTCATACCTTGCTGGTGGGGATGTGAAATGGTACAGCCACTCTGAACAAAGCTGGCAGTGCCTCAAATCATTAAACAGAGCTACCAGTGGTAATGTAAACTGGTGCAGCCGTTCTGGAAAACAGTGTGGAGGTTCCTCAAAAAACTATCCATAGAACTCCCCTATGACCCAGCAATAGATCTGCTAGGGATTTACCCAAGGGATAAAGAAGTGCTGAGGCATAGGAGCACATGTACCCCAATGTTCATAGCGGCACTTTCTACAATAGCCAAATCATGGAAAGAACCTAAATGTCCATCAACTGATGAATGGATCAAGAAGATGTGGTATATATATACAATGGAGTACTATATGGCAATGAGAAAGAATGATATATGGC
>PJEM01020286.1:0-13853 GCA_004023845.1 Helogale parvula
TGGGAGTAAAATATTATGGGGCAAAAGCATTCTGTTGAGCATACTTATTTTGTGTTGGCCCTAGAGGCACTGTTAAAACAGAAAGGAAGCAAAATTAGTTCTAAGGCATTACAAGATTTTCTGTCTTTCGTAGGGGATCTTTGTCATTGGTTCCCACAAGAGGAAACAGTAGACTTAGAAGCATGGAGGAAGGTGGGACAAGAGATGAAAAATCAAGTACATGTGAGAGGCATGGGTGCCATACTTCCTTACATGTTTACTATCTGGTCTATGATAAGGGAAGCATTGGATCCTCAGCATTCTATAGAGATTATCTCCTTGTCTTCTTAACTTTTCCTGTGCCTTCCAAAAATAATAAGATTTAAAATCAGATTTTCCTTCAATGCCTCCTGCTGTCACCTTGCCTCTTCTACCTTCCCCTCCTTCTCTGGTTTCTGAACCAACTTGAATAACTGTTTCCAAACCTCCAGAGGTAAATCAATTTATCATCTAAATTTTGAATGCACATGTGCTTCTATTTGGGGTATCAAGCCCAGCAATTAATTTTATGACAGTCATTCTAAATTCTTGTTGAGCTATGTTGCTTATGTTTGTTTTGAGCAGTTCTGTAGCTGTGATTTCTTCCTGGAGTTTCTTTGGAAGAGAGTTCTTTCATTTCGTCATTTTGACTAGCTTTCTGTCTCTTGTTGGTTTTAAAAGCTTGTTCTGCACTGTGTGTTTATTAGTATTCCTCTATAGAAGGAGGCTCTTTGAGTGTCTAGGGTCTGTCATTTCAGGAGATGTTCTTTTAATTATGTCTCTTGGTTTCTCTTGTTATGCCTCTGATTAATTTATTTCCCTACTCAGCGATATTTGGGATTTTCCACTATACATCTTTGGGTTGTTTCTTGAGGTAGCCTCAGGCAACCATGAGACTGCTGTTGATAAGAGGTCTGTCCGCAGACCTCCATTCTTGGCTTTTTAATTCTTCTCAGTTTGATGATTGTTGGTGGATGGAGGTAGTGGGGTTCCTTCTCTGCCATCTTGCCGCTCTCCCTATTTGGGGTATCAAGCGAAAGCCTGGACGCAACACTGCTTCCCACCCCGGGACCGCACCGAGATGTCATTTGGGCCCTTTAGTAAACCTGTAAACCTGTTTTATGGCCACTTCTGTACTTGTTTTGTCCAGTTGCCATTGTCATTGTTTTTGGTCTTATCTGTGGAAATTCTATGGGAGGGAATGTAATAACATCTGCTGTGTATGTGAGTGTGAATGTGCGGCTCGGTCTGGCTTGCCTGCCAAGTTCGATTCTGTGGCTCCCCTACCCCTTTGTTGGTCTTTGCGACACCGCCTCATGGGAACATTATGGGGTTGGGACTATGCAGAGAAGGGGACCTTGTTGGTCTTGCTAAAAATAAAATCAGACTGAAGGGGGTGCTAACACTCTGTTCCTCTGCCTAGTAGATGTGAGGGTTTCTCCTTCATTTAAAGGTTAAAAACGGCTATAGTTGGAACCAAGTGTTGTTGGTCTATCTCAGGATGGAGACTTGAGGGAATATTTCCTAGCGGCTGCTGGTACTCATTTTGTTTTGGGAAAGGTTCCCTCTTTTCTCTGGACTGACATGGATTGCCTAATTCTATTGGTTTAAACAAAACAAAAGAAACCTCTGCCTGCCTCCTTATTGTCAAAGCATATTTGCGATGCAATGAGCAATTGTAATTTACTTGATTTTGGAGATAGTTAGGACTCTGCTCAGGATGATGATTAGTATCTGGAAGATAGGCAGGAGCCTTTGTTGTTGCTGAATTGTACACAAGGGTCAATAGGAAGGAGAGAGAAGCAAACCCCTACAGAACTTTGTGTCCTATGAGGGTAATTTCTATGGAAGAAACTTCTTCAGGGCTTACTCCTTTGCAGAGGTCTTTGGCTTTGGCTCAAAACCAGGGAGTTGATTCCATGTAACAGGAGGACAAATATTCTGGTAACTTCTGAAATGTTAACTGGGTCAGGAGCTTATTATGATGTGGGAACTCAGATTGATTATCCTGAAATTGCTTATTCTCAAATATATGAAACAGCCATAAAGGCTTGAAAAAGGCTACCATCTACCGGTACTAGGACAGAGGAGCTCGCTAAAATCAGGCAGGGCCCTGATGAGCCTTATCAAGACTTTGTGGCTCACCTGTTGAAAGCAGTCAGTAGAATTGTGGTTGATGGTGAAGCTGGCACCATGTTAGTTAAGCAATTGGCTTTTGAAAATGTTAATTCTGCATTCAGGCTGTAATAAGACCTTGGAGGAAAACAGGGACTCTTGAAGATTATATCAGGCTATGCTCAGAAATTGGGAGTTCATATATACAAGGAGTCACTTTGGCAGCTGCACTACAGGGTGTTTCCACAGGACAACTGATGCAAAAGATGAATCAAAATAAAGGAGAAAATGCTTACTTTAATCCCAACATTGTTTGTTATCAGTGTGGAAAGAAAGGGCATACCAAGGCCAAATGTTCACAAGGAATTAATTCCATGAGACCAAAATCCCCTGCACCCTCAGGTGTTAAGCCAATGAAGATGTGTCCTAAATGTCAGAAAGGATATCATTGAGCTAATGAATGTAGATCTAAGGCTGATAAATTTGGTAATCGTCTACAGAGAAACTGGAGGGGGTGGGGGGTGGTCAGCTGCTGCCCCAGCAAACAATAGCAGCCATAACGTCCCCCATGAACTCCTGGTCTCTAATACCTCAGATCTCCCCAGATTTGACAGACTATACCGTGATACCACTGCCAGTGCAGGATTAAACTTGGGACCCTATACAAATATTACTTTGGAAGGAGGGTTTTCTCCAAAGAGGGTCCCTACAGGAATATGGGGTCCTCTTCTCAGAGGAACTTGGGGCTTAATATTGGGTAGATCTAGTTGGGATCTTAAAGGATTAATAGTGTTCCCTGGAGTAATAGATGGAGATTATACTGGAAAAATTTGTTTAATTCTTTCAGTACAAACAGAAATTTTAACCATTCCAGCAAAAACACCTGTTGCTCAATTAGTAGTGATACCCTTAATGCTAACAAAGAATAGACTTTTGAAAGAATTTAGGGGCACTCAGGAGTTTGGATCCACAGATATTAATTGGATGCAGGTGATTAGCCTAGAAAAACCAACTCTTGTTTTATGTCAATGGAAAGGAGTTTTCTGGGCTGGTTGACACAGAAGCAGATGTCTGTGTTATAGCTACTAAACATTGGCCTCAGTCTTGGCCTAAACAAGATACAAATGTTCCTATACAAGGTGTAGGTTATGCACAAGCTCCTGAAATTAGTACTGATTTCTTGACTTGGACTCACCCTGAAGGCCATTCAGATTGTTTTCAACCTTTTGTCCTGGCCATAGAAATAAATTTATGAGGATGAAATATTCTTTCTGATATGGGAGTTGTTATTCAATCTCAACCAGAAGGATATCCTTCTGATATTGGCAAAAGATTGCTTTCCAAGATGGGATATGTTCCTGGCAAGGGGCTAGGAAAACATCTTCAGGGCACTCCTGAATATATCCCTTTAAAGGAGAACCCTAAGCACCAAGGACTGGATTTTTCCCTAGGGCCATTGATTCTAAAAGCTCAGACTTCTGCTCTACCAATAAAATGGCTTTCAGCCATAAATGGTTAATTTACCATTTATGAGATATCAATGGACTGTTTTGCCTCAGGGAATGGCAAATAGTCCTACTTTGTGTCAGGAATATGATGCCCTTCCATTAAAGCCTTTTAGGTTACAATACCCTTCTGTTTATTGCATTCACTATATGGATGACATTTTATTAGCTGCTGATACAGAAAATAATTTATTATCAGCCTTTGAACAGCTTCAGTTATGTCTACAAAAATATCATTTAGTAATAGCTTTAGAAAAGGTTCAGAGACAGCATCCTTTTGAGTATCCTGGGTATTTAGTCAATAATAGACAAATTAAACCACAAAAATTAACCTTAAATAAACAATCTCAATATACCTTAAGTGATTTACAAAAACTTGTAGGCAATATTAATTGGATCAGGCCAACTTTAGGTATAACTACAGATCAATTAAAACCTCTTTTCGATGTTTTGAAAGGAGACTCAGACCCCTCCTCTTTGAGAATTTTGATGTCTGAAGCTGTTCAAACCTTACAACTTTTTGAAAATAAGTGAGGCACAGATTACTCGGGTGAGTTTGAGTCTCCCATTTATTTGGTCATTGTCCAACCTCTTCAGTTGCCAAAGGGGCTTTTGTGGCAGTCTCATGGGCCTCTTGAATATTTGGCTCTACCTTCATTACACATTTTTAAATACATTGCTTGAACTTCTGAACCATATTATCTCAAAAGCTAGATTGAGAACCCTACAGCTGTTTGGCAAAGAATTGGATTATATTATCTGTCCTCAAGCAACACGAGAAAAGGTCGAACATTTACAACAATTCTCAGTCCCATGGCAAGTTGCCTTGGCTAACTTCCCAGGACAAATTCAACTCCATTTACCTCAGGACAGGTTACTTCAATTTCTTCATAATGTTGCAGTTCAGCCTGTTTCACCAATATCCCTTAAGCCATTGGCTGCCCTTTCGGTTTTTGTGGATGCTTCCAAACCAGGTATAATAGCAATAGTTTTTGTTTCTCAACAATATACTAATACTACCACAATTAGATATCAGACCACTTCAGTACAACATGCAGAGCTGTTTGCTGTTAAGATGGCCTTACAACAATTTCCATTTGCTGTTAATTTGTTTTCTGATGGCCTCTGTCTTGTCAGTGCAGCACGCCGGCTCCCTGAGGCCTTTGTTCATACTTCTGATGAGGAACTCTTTCATCTCTAGAAACAGCGATAGAAAGGCTTCTTTTGCAAAAGACTGAGCCTATCTTTATTGCACATTTACGGGCTCATACGCCCCTCCCTGGACCATTATCCGAGGGCAATGCTTTGGCTTATCAGCTTGCTCATTTATACTCTTTGGATTCCTTGCAAATGGCCCATGAGAGTCATGCTGGATTGCATCAAAATGCAACTGCATTAAGAAAACAATTTAAAATTTCTAGAGATCAAGCTAAGAACAATGCCCTCATTGCCCTGAAGTATTAGTTCCTACCCATATTGGGGTTAACCCACAGGGGCTAGTGCCTAATGACTGATAATGGAACTGCATACATTTCCCAAGCCTTTAAAAAGTTTTGTTCTCGATTTAATATTGTCCATACTACTGCCATACCTTTTTAACTCTACTGGTCAAAGCATTGTGGAAAGAGCTCATAGAATTTTAAAATTGCAATTACAAAAAATAAAATGGGGTAATATATGGGAAGAAGTAATAAGGTAATGTATTCCCCTCATATGCACCTAAATCTTTGTTTGTTTTAATTTTTTGAATTTAAATGATATAACCTTTACATCTGCAGCAGAGAGGTTTTGGCATCCTCAAGGTCTTACAAATCAATGGGCCAAATGGAAGGACCCTCAAACCAGGTTGTGGAGAGGGCCAGATCCTTTATTGTGTTTAGGTCAAGGCTATGCTTGTGTCTTCCCACATAATGAGGAAGCGTTGTGCTGGGTTCCTTCCAGGGACATCAGAGTTGTCCCAGGTCCAGAAGAAGATGATGACAGTGCTCCCACCACCTTCTCTCCTTACTCTCTTACTCTCCTTGCTTTCGTGCACACATTTGGGCAGGAGAAATGCCTCGGGAAGAGTGTCATTGTGGTTATCCTACATTGATCTCCCCAAATGGTATAGAAAATTAGACTTTGATGGACTGATTTCATCCGCTGCCTGCAAAAGAACCTGATGTCTACATCCATAAGAGAACTCTTCCTGCTAATGTGTTGATGGCCCCAATGGACAAAAACATACTGACTTATGGAAATTGACTGCTTCCTTGACTCCCTTATGGACTAATGCATCACATCCTGAGTATGGCCCTGGACCTGTCTTCATCATCCAAGCTTGTGTTCCCCATCCTTGTGTGTTGGTTGTTGGCAAAATGCAAAATGTTTCCATGCAAAATGGTTTGTCTTATGCTGAGTGTAAGAATTATATTCTGACCAGTTGTATTTCTTATCATCCTTTAAAACAAACAAATTTCCTTATGCCACTTGCATTTGTTATGATGCCTGTTAACATCAATGGCCCTTGATATGCAGGTTTTGGGATTCATTTGGCAATGGATTATCACACACTAAAAGATTCTTAGGTCTATTGATGGCCAGAATTGCTGCCGCTATTACTTTGATGGCTTCTACAACTCTTACAGCCATAGCGCTTTCTCAAACTGTGAGCGCAGCTGACATGTAAATGATCTTGCTAGAAATGTGTCAGTTGCTCTTGAAAGATTATGTTGCGCTTGGAGCATTCAGTGGAGTTCATTGGAGCTCAATGACCCAAAAGCATCTTTACAACTAAAACAATAGGGGGAAATGTGGGGAGCAGCAGCAAGGAGCCAGTAGGGAGAGTGCAATTGAGCAAAAGTTCTCGTGCCCTTACAACCCTTGCAGCTGCCCCCAGTTTCTCTGGGATTAGATTACTTGAGTTAAAATGTTAATTGTACAAATGACCTTCATGCTTCATGAATTAGAATGTTGACTGTGCTTCAAGCTTTGGCAATCTTCCGGGATTGTTTACAGCTGTGGCTGTCTGTATAACCCTGCTTGTGAGAAATAACGCTGCAATATGGGCGCCGCTCATGTTGCTCCTCCCGTGTCCATCCTTTGACTCTCTTTTCCTCATTCTCTTATCCTCACGTCCTTGCTTCTGTGCCCCCACGCATGCACAACACACTCAGAGTCCCCGTTAGGATGTCTTGCGGGGCTGGTTTATTGGTGATGAATTAGTTCAGTTTTTGTTTGGGAACATCTTTATCTCTCCTTCTATTCTGAATGACAGGGTTGCTGGATCAAGGATTCTTGGCTGCATATTTTTCCTATTCAGCACATTGAAAATTTCTTACCACTCCTTTCTTGCCTGCCAAGTTTCAGTGGATAGGTCTGCTACTACCTTCATGTGTCTACCCTTGTAGGTTAAGGCTCGTTTGTCTCTGGCTGATTTCAGAACTCTTTTTGTTTGTATTTTGCCAGTTCCACTATGCTATGTTGTGGCGTAGACTTGTTTTTATTGCTTTTGAAAGGAGTTCTCCTGGACGTGCCTGTCTGTTTCCTTCCCCAGATTAAGTTCTCAGCTATAATTTTGCAAATAAAACTTTCTCTTGTTCTTGTTCGTTCTTGTTCGTTCTTGTTCGTTCTTGTTCGTTCTTGTTCGTTCTTGTTCGTTCTTGTTCGTTCTTGTTCGTTCTTGTTCGTTCTTGTTCGTTCTTGTTCGTTCTTGTTCGTTCCTTTCTTCCTCCTCCTCTCTTCCTTTCTTTCTTTCTTCCTCCTTTCTTCTTCGATGCAGATGTTATTACTTCTCATTGAATCACTTAGGTCTCTAATTCTCCCCTCATGATCTATTAATTTCTTTTCCCTCTGTTTTTGAGCTCCGTAATTTTCCATACTTTTATCTTATGTTTCACCTATTCTCTCCTCTGCTTCTTCCATCCTTGCTGTCAGTGCATCTTCGTTTATTTTGCATTTTTTACAGCATTTCTTAATTCATTGTGACTATTTCCTACGTCTTTGATCTCTGTAGCAAGAGATTCTCCTCTGTCTTCTAGTCTTTTTTCAAGCCCAGCTATTAGTGTTATGACTTTTATTGTAATTCTTGTTCAGATATACTGTTTGTATCTCTTTGAGCAAGTCTCTAGCTGTCTTTTCTTCCTGGAATTTCTTTCTCGAAGGATTATTTTATTTCATCATTTAGGCTAGTTTTCTTTTATGTGGTTAGTAGCTTGTTATGTGGGCTGCACCGGCAAGTCTTCCTATATTAAAAGGGTCATGCAATCTCCAGGACCCGGGACTTCAGGAAGTGTTTTTGGTGTGTGTCGAGTGCACTCTGTTCTTACATCTTTGTTGCTTTATCTTACCGCTCGTAGTGATGTATTGTTTGGACCTCCACCAGGTGTGCTCTAATTCGTTCCTTGATGCAACCCTGGAGAAAGGGAAAGGGGGACAGGGAAAGCTTATTATGCACTAAGGGAGAGATGAAAGGGGCAGGAAAAAATACCAGGCAGAGAATCCAGGAAACTATAAGGGTTAATCCAGAGACAGAGAGGGGGGAAAATAAAGATACATAAAAAGTGTAAGAAGAATTGAATAAAAGTGCCTAATTCTGCAAACGCACACACAATACAGAGAAAGACAGATATATATATTGATTGACTATTGGGGCCCAGTAGGCCAAAAAAACCTCCCGCATAGCGCACATGTGGCTTCTGTTCATCCTGTCTATAATTGTCTCATTTCTTTGCAAAGAGGCATATACTTTTAGGCTTTGAATCAAATTGGGTCAATCAGTAACTCCAGCCTTCCCTTAATTTGTTTTCTAGCTTTTTGTCTGCTATTGGGAGTAAACACAATCCTCTGCTAAAGGTTTGCTTATTAAAGGATAAGCATCTTGCCCATGAATAACTGATGAAGGGCCTTAAGGAATATAAATCTCCTCAAGTAGAATTATTTAGGCCCATCTTATGCTTAAAACCAGACTACTACTAGGGAATCCCTCTCTTGTAATGACTTGAATGTTCCTGTTATATACTACTGTTCTGATAAGAATGACCCTTTCCAGAGCATGTCTTTACTTCAAGGACCTTGAACTATGTAATCATTAAAGCAATGATGTAATCACCCATTGTATATAAGACACTGACTATCCTAGTAAAGCATGGCTTTACCACCATTCACATTGTCTGTCTTCTTTCTTATAGATAATTGCGCCGACACCAACCCCCTACTAGGGACCTTTCGACTGGGGTGTGTGGGCTGGTCCCCCACAACTGATCTAAAATCAAAACAGAAACTTTGAGCCTGTTCCCAAGGCAAAGAAAAAATGGAGAAGAGAAGGAATTAAGAGAAAAAAGACTAACATACAAGACCAAAGGGCAGTTGTCTGTTGGCACCTGGGACCAGGGGCTGTGCTGGTCTTGAGGCGAGGCTGGCTGCCTCAGTCAGTGTCAGTTTCACTCCTGTACATAAGCAGGTACCAGGCTTGGACGGCGGGGGGGGGGGGGGGGGGGGGGGGGGGGGGGGGGGGGGGGGGGGGGGGGGGGCAGGGAGTGCCGGGATTTGGTGTAAGCAGGTTCCGCATCCACTAGGGGCCGCTCTTCTGCTGCCTGAAACCCCACAGTGTGGTGATGGGAAGGAAAATGGTGACACCCCAGTGTCTCCTCTCCAGACCCGGTGTCCTGAAGGACGCAGTGCAGGGCCCTCACAGACCAGAGGAATGGCTGGCCTGTCCTGCACTACAGTCTCCTGTGGCTCCCTGGTGCTCATCTGGGATTCAAACCCCAAGGTCTTAAAGGATTCTGCTCCCATCAGACCACTTAGGGTAGCACCACTACCATAGATGACAAAGTGTCTTTGGCTGGTGGGTGCCTACAGGGTCATCTGTCCTTGGGAGATAATATATCCCTTTGCCTAGTATTCCAGTGAGGGGACTGCTTTCGCTCAGTGTGCCCCCCCCCCCACTACCAAGTCCATGAGTTGCTACCACCAGGGCTAGCTCCCTTCCCCCCAGGTGTGCCACAAAGGCATAAACCATGGCAGGCTCTGGTCCTGAGAAAGTTTTGCAGCCCTGAAAATTCCAGTCTTAACTCCTAATCTGTTTGCAAAGTAGAAAGTAGCTCTCTCTGTATTTTTCATTCCCGTCTGTGGTCTAGAGAGGTTTTTCTCTTGTAGAAATATAATCCCACACTTCCACAGACTCTCTCTCTCTACTCTTGGTCTCTCCACAGAAGGGGCTCCCTCCCCTCCATGTTTACACCTCCCATTTTGTCTCCTCCAGTTCTCAAACACAGAACCTCTGTCTCACCAGGCTCAGAGATTTTCCTGTCACTCAGCAGCCTGTAATTCTGGGTATTCCAAGTATTCTGACTCAATGCTGCTGTGTTTGAGGGACATGGGAAATCCCGGCCCCTTACTTCTCTGCCATCTTAACTCCTCTTCCAACATGCATCAGATTTTGAAATACAACATAATCATTCAATTGTATGTATTCTGGAAGGATTACCACAATAAATGGTTACCATGTGTTGCTGAACATAGTTACTTTTTATTTTCTTATGAGCGGAACTTTTAAGATCTATTCTCGTAGCAATTTGCAAGTATAGAATATAGGACATCATGAATTCTGCCTTTAAATCTGGATCAGCTCATGAAACTTGAGGGCAGAATGAGACAGGACAACATATGATAAGTAACTATAGGAGAATGCTGAGAGGATCCACAGTATCATCAAGGATGCCAGTTGGTGACTGAGAGGTCAGTTGATCCCATTCTAGGAATGGAGAACAAGAAGAAAAGCTCCTGTTTGGATTGAATTGTGCCACCCCACAAGATATGTTCATAATAGAACACCTGGTACAGGTGAAATTGACTTTATTTGAAAATAGAGTCTTTGCAACTGTGATCAAACTCAGAAGAGGTCATATCTGAATAAGGTGGCTTTGATTCAGAATGGCCTGTTTCCCTAGAGTGAGAAGGGAAACCAGAGACAGACACAGGGAGAACGCCATGTGACCATAGAGGCCAAGTTGGAACAATGATGAATCTGCATCAAGGATGCCAGGAATTCCTGGCAACTTCAGAAGCTCTAGGAAAGGCATAGAACACATCTTCCTTTAGAATCTTCATGAAAAGGGTGTCCTGGATGACACCTGAGTGTGGACCGTCCTACAGAGCCGTGAGAGAGTAAGTGTGTTGTTTTACGTCCCCAGTATTGGTACTTTTATTGGCAGCCCCAGGGAAGGAACACAGCTACATTGGGTGGGGAGATGTATTACTGTAGACATCCAAGTAGATATGTCGGATGTACAATGCACAGTATGAGATTGTACTTGGAGAGTGGCTAGGGGCTCGATACAGTGGCACAGTTGTCTCTGGTGGTTCAGTTGAAGTGTTCTTATTTTTTATTTAAAATTTTAAATGTTTATTTTATTTACTTTGAGAGGGAGAGAGATAGAACATGAGCAGGGAAGGGGCAGAGGGGGGGTGGGAGAAAGAGAATCCCAAGCAGACTTCCTGTCATCAGTGCAGAACCCAATCCTGGGCTGGAGCGCAAAAACTGTGGGATCATGATCTGAGCTGAAATCAAGAGTCTAACGCTAAACTGACTGAACCACCAAGGTTTCCCATTATTTTTAAAATTTGTTTATTTAAAAATTATAAAATTTATATTGAGACAGAGAGAATGAGGGGGAGAGGGTCAGGGAGGGTGAGAGAGAGATTCCCAAGTAGACGCTGCACGGTCAGCACAGAGCCAATTGAACAGTGAGATCATGACCTGAGCCCAAAACAAGTGTCAGATGCTCAACTGATTGAGCCACCCAGGCTTCCTGAAGCATTGTCATTTTGTAAATGGGAAACGGGCAAAACGTAAATTAAAGGTAAAGGATTTTTGGCTTTAGAAGAATCAGAAAAGTAATGGTCACTGACATGGGAGACTATTAAGCTGCATAGTTTCATAAAAGCTGCGTGACGGCCATTTTTGCAGAGAGTGGCTGATAGCAAGGCTCAGTAGAAGATGACTGGGAAAATGGACTGAGAATAAATGTGACTTCAGCCAGAAGTGCTGGTGGGTCTTTGCATTTACACAATGCTTTACAATTATTCATGATTGTTTGCATCCTATATGTTATTTATTTCCTACAGCACCATGAAACAACATTATCCTTACTTTACTGCTAAGCACATTCTGGAACAGAAAGATTAAATTCTGATTTGAAATGACACAATTAACATCATTGAGGCCAAGATAGGAACCCAGACATGCAGCCTCCAAAAGTATGCTCTTTCCATGACACTCAGAAAGATGTTTTAAATTGCTTCCAATTAGCCTTCATTCTTACCAGGTGGAGACTACAGGTTAAAGGGCTGTGATCAGTTGTTCTTAATGTGTTAATGAGTTTGCTGAGCTTTCAGAGCTTTCCTCACTGTGATTATAATTTTTCATTTTAAGGGTTTAATAATGTTCATACTTTAATTACACAAGAATGATACAGTTGGTCCTCAAAGAGCCAAAGATTTTAGTGTATTAAAATAGAAACTTGTTCAAATTGTTGTAAGTGTTCTTATATATTCAGGTGCTTGAACGTGGGTTTCTTCATGAGTTAAGTAGTCTAAAGAGACATAGTGAACCGAGTATTGGAAGCCTCTGCACATGATTTGTGCACATGGACATGACTGTGCGCTTTGGGTGTGGAGGGGACTGGATGACTGATCTATGGCTTCTCTCCACATGTCTGGGCCTCTAGTGCTCACGTTCCCATCCTCATCAGAATCATATACCCAGCTGGTTTGGGCTCCAAAATTTCCCACGGAGATGAGAGTTTGGGAGGACTCCTCCAAACCCCTCAGAGCAGGACGCTGTCCAGCTCCAGCCCGGGAGCCCTGCTCCCACCAGAGCCTCCAGGCTCCCACCTCGTGCGAGAGAGGGTGTGGGCCATGTGTGTGACAAGCAGGGGGCCAGCCAGGGTTGTTACCGCTAACTGTGCGTGGAATGCGGGTGACCATGTGCACGAGGTCCCACGTTCGTGGGAGACGCCCTTGTGCGTGACAGTCCCATTAGAAGGAGCTACTTGTCAATGTGGGACTATTACTCCAGATGCCTGCTGTGCAGTCTGGCACTGGGGGAGTGCATGTGTGTTTATTTCAGCCCATTCTGAGCTGTGCCAAGGTTGTTCTGCCCTGGTTTTGTTGTTTCCTCAGCCATTACATATGTTTTTACATTTTTAAAAAATAGTTTATTATCAAATTGGTTTCCATATAACACCCAGTGCTTCTCCCCACACGTGCCCCCCACCATGACCATCAGCCCCCTCCCCCCACTCCCTCCCCCTTCAGTCCATGGTTCGTTTTCAGTATTCAATAGTCTCCCATGATCTGTGTCCCTCATTCTTCCCAGCTCTCTTTCCCACTTCCTTTCCCCATGGTCCCCTGCCAGGTCTCTCCTGTTAGACCTATGAGTACAATATCTGATATCTATCCTTCTCTGCTTGACTTATTTCGCTTAGCATGACACCCTCGAGGTTCATCCACTTTGCTACAAATGGCCAGATTTCATTCTTCCTCATTGCCATATTGTACTCCATTGTGTATGTATGTGTGTGTGTGTATATATATATATCTTCTTGACCAATTCATCAGTGTATATGTATATATATATATCTTCTTGACCAATTCATCAGTTGATGGACATTTAGGCTCTTTCCATGATTTGGTTATTGTAGAAAGTGTTGCTATGAACATTGGGGCACATGTGTTCCTATGCATCAGCACTTCTGTATCCCTTGGGTAAATCTCTAGCAATGCTATTGCTGGGTCATAAGGGAGTTCTATTGATAGTTTTTGAGGAACCTCTGCACTGTTTTCCAGAGAGGCTGCAGCAGTTTACATTCCCACCAACAGTGTAGGAAGGTGCCTGTTTCTCCACATCTTCACCAGCATCTATATTCTCTTGATTTGTTTATTTTAGCGACTCTGGTGTGAGGTGGTATCTCAGTGTGGTTTTGATTTTAACTTCCCTGATGATGAGTGACACTGAGCATCGTTTCATGTGTCTGTTGGCCATCTGGATGTCCTCTTTGGAGAAGTGTCTATTCAGGTCTTCTGCCCATTTCTTCACTGGATCTTTCATTTTTTGTGTATGGAGTTTAGTGAGCTCCTTGTATATTTTGGATACTAGCCCTTTATCTGATATGCCATTTGCCACTATCTTTTCCCATTCTGTCGGTTGCCTATTAGTTTTTTTGATTGTTT
>PJEM01020287.1:0-13852 GCA_004023845.1 Helogale parvula
GCGTCTCTACTCTGGGATACAGTGTTCGTTTTGCTCAGAATAAAATTAATAATAAAATTTAATACTTCACTTGGTTAATTACAACTAGTCCTACCAGGTGCAACTAAAATATCACTTAGCTTTAGGGAGTTTTGACGTATGAATTTCATCTGCTCCTTCTAGATCATTCTGTTATTTCCTGTATCTGAAAACAATTAGGACATCCATATAAGAGTATCTGTCACACAGAGTGCTTTTTAAAAAATCCATGGCATTTTCCCTTCTCTTTTTGAGAGAGAGAAAGGGGAAACCCAAGCAGAAGGGCCGAGGGAGAGGGACAGAATCGGAGGCAGGCTCCACAGCAGCACGGAGCCCGACCCAGGTCTCCGTCTCCTGAATCCTGAGATCATGGCCTCGTCTGGAATCAGGAGTCGGACGCTTAACGGGCGGAGCCGTCCAGGTGCCCCCAGTACATTTCTTAGTGATACGTGCTGTACCTCTTAACTCTAAGTCTAGCGTCCGGTGTAAGGCCTGGCACCTTCTGGGTGAGTCTGTTTGTGTTGAATGCATGAAATAATGATTTCAGAATGCTCTGGCAGATGTTATAATTTAACAGGCAAGAAATATTGCACAAATAGAGTAAGTTCAAGAGCTCTAGGCTGCAATGGATCCAATCCAGGGTTCTGGGTAACAGTATTAAAATAAGTTTTCTCTGGAGAATAAAGGGTTAGAAATTAGTCTGGGATGCGGACATTAGCCAAAAATTCTGAAACTGAAGAAGAACTTTCTTTGGCTGAATTGTTCATCGGACATTCTTTGACCGAGTACGTGCGATACGTACTCTCCGCACGTGGACACGCACATCGCACACGTGTGTGTATATTCCCGGACTCCTGCCGTGACTGTCTCGTCCTCAGAAGTGTAGCACTAATAATAGAGAGCTCTTGGAGAGCTGCTGTTCTGGAATAGGAGTGGGAAAGAAAACAAGTATAAGATCAATAAATAGGTTTTAGAGCAAGTGCAGTAACCACAATGAAAAATACACTTCCAGAATCCCTGACGAGGCCAGGGGTGGTGGATCGTTGTGTTGTGACTAGTGATATCAGAAGGGAAGCCCAGAACCCAGAGTTGGTCAATAATCAGTGTTTGTCCTGCATGAATCGTGGATGAGGGAAAAAGGAACCTCCTGAAAATGTTTTTCCAAGTGCCCACATTTTTGCAGCGATGTTAAAGATGCTTGCCTCATGACTAAAAATTGAGAGTTTCGACCGTCACACAAAGGGGGAGTCTTTTGGTATTTTACACAGTGAAAAAGCCCGAGTAAGATGGGAAAGCCCTGTCCAGTCTTACCCAAGGATGCAAGAACTATAGTTCAGAGTTTCATTCAAGATCCTCATACCAGAAAACTTCTCACAGACGGATTACACGTTTGCCTCCCATATACTGAAAAGCTATAAAGAGTTTTTGGCTCAGATCTCAAAGCAAGTTGATGCCGGGTAATATTACTGAACAGAAACTACGCTTGCTGTGAAATTTTCAGTACGTGCCCTGTTTTGAGGTTTATATGTTATGTGCTCAAAGGTGTTTGCACTTACGGGAGAATTTTTGTTCTGAATTCTTCATGGAAGATTGAGAGCACAGCTTATTTTTATACTTGGCAAGAAAAGATATACCTTATGTTGCTATCAAAGTCCTGTCCATTGGCTATAACTGCTTTCAAAAATAATTTATTATACAGGTGAGGTTTTCTTTTTTAAATTAGGCTGGAATAAATAAATATTTTTTTAAAAACTGGAAAGAAAATAAATGTAAAAATTGTTCAGGAGATATTTATACTCACATTCATAAGTAGAATTGATGCTATGGATTTAAAATGATGAATTGTAATGTGAAAAACAGACCAGGTAAAGATCGGAAAATTCAGGTGCAAATATTTCTAACTTCTGATGTTTGGCAGGACAGATAGAGAGGAATGTGTTTTGGGAGCTCAAGCTAATACTCAGCAATTGCTTTGAGACCAAAAAAGTGGCTTTCTAATGGGGAAGTCAGGGCATTCGATCGGGCATATGATATATGCTCAGTGTTAAGTGTTAAGATATTGGCGCTTGCTCAAACAGGAAGGATATTGTCTTCCTGAATCTTCCATAGCAAGAATTAGTGAGGGACTCCATTTTAGGGAAAAAAGAGTGTCTAAATGGTATTTTTTGCAGGACCAAGAATAAAGTCATAATAGGCCTAGAAGTAAGATATTGAGTTATTTAGGATTCATAACTTTTTTCTGGACATGGGATGGATCAGAGAGGAGAAGTTTGTTAGTTTTCTGTTGCTGTGTAAGAAATTGGCACAAATGTAGTGACTTAGAACATACCTTTGTTAGTTCACAGGGATGCGAGTCGAATACTGGCTTGAGGTGACTGGGTGCTCTGTCAAAGGTCTTAAGGGCCTGAAATCAGTATTTGAAATCTCGTCAGATAATTCAAACCTCATACTCATGTTAGGATTGACAGCATTCATCACGTCTCACTCAAGCTGTCATGGGTCTCGTTCTTGGTATGAAAGGTGATATTATTGTCTATGGAACGTTTTGGCTAATATGTTAGGATACTTTGGTTCCTGTATAAGTTTGCTTTCTTGTTTGTTTTGTTTCAATTTCAGCAGGTATTTTGTTTAGGTTTGGCACACAGTGTGTCTTCTGCTTTTGTGGACTGTGGCTCCATGACCATGTAATCTTTAGAACCTTTGTGGTACTATGTTGGTCTATTTGATTTTTCCCGTGGAGTGGGATCAGTCCTGGTCTGTGCATGTGCTGCATAAGGGGCCCAAGAGCTTCCCGGACCAGGGCCCCTGGTGCTTCTGGATGGGGGAAGGGAATCTCTTGGTCCAGCCGCATGAAGAGTACTTCCCAGGCCAGGCCCTTGTTGTCGGGATCTCCCCTGACTGTCAGGGATCGGGAGTGCTTACCCAGTTGAGAGCTTTTGGTGGTGGGGTCCCTGTTGCTGGCAGGTACGGACAAGTTGCCTAGAATCTCTGGGTGTGGGAGAGCCACACCCAGGGCCAGCCGAGTAGGAGAGGGTTTTCCAGGTGGGACCTTTATGAGGTGGGATCACCCGCAGTTTGCTGGTGCCCTCGGTCACCCGTTGTCTGGGTGGGGAAAGGGTGCCTCAGGCCCAGAAGGGAAAGGAAGCACTTGCCCAGGTCTCTTCTTATCAACAGGGTGATCAGTAGTTCCCCTTACGGCTTCTGCAGAGCTTTCCTGGCGTCTTCAGTGGGACTCCTATTCGGTCTGGTGGAGGAAGAGCCTATTTGAGCCACTTTCTGTTACTGAGTTGGGAGTTAGGAAGTGCTGAGCCTGAGTCACCTTTTTCTTTTCGGAGGGGGTCCTCAGAGGCCCTGCCATGAAGTTATTTGTCCATTTGGAGGGTCCCTGGTCAACGCAGCTTCTCCTTTAGAATTTAGAGAGTTCTCTCTGGTTGCCTCATGGTATTTCTAGGATACACAGTTGTACGGACCGAGGGGGAGCAGGGAGAGAGGAGTAGAAGCCGTGTTATCGGGACTGGAAGTCCTCTGGCTCTAAGGGCTAGTCTGATTCGGTCAGTATCTCCTAAGTAACTGCGCCATATGTCGTAACCTACTAATGGGAAGGATATTCTGTCACATTCACAGGTCTCATACTCCAGGGGAGAGGCTACTGCAAAGGTCATGGGAGGTCATTTTAGAATTCTACTGGAGAAGGCGTATGTGCATGTCCTGAAGCATTAAGTAGGCGGTTGTTATCCTCTGGAAGGTTGGATATAAGAAGCCAAACACTGTTACAATTATTCTACTCATTTTAAATGAAATAGATCTGTTATCAGAAATAGTAACAGGACACCTGGAGGGCTCAGTCCGTTGAGTGTCAGACTTCGGCTCAGGTCATAAACTTGAGGTTTGTGAGTTCGAGCCCTGCATTGTCACACTGCTGTCAGGTTGTCAGTGTAGAACCCACGTCTCGTGCTCTCTCCCCCTCCCTGTGCCCCTCCCCAGCGCTCTCCCAAAAATAAGTAAATATTAAAGACTAAATACTCAGTAACAATCATAGGATTCAAACCACGTTCAGAATTTACTGTGAATGTATTTCACAGGCTCATTCAAGGATTCATTTCCGGGGGCTCCTAGGTGGCTCGCTTGGTGGAGCATCGAGCTCCAGTTTGAGTCATAATCTCACCATCTGTGAGCCTGACCCCTGCATGAAGCTGGCTGCTGACGGCTCTGAGGCTGCTTTGGATCCCCTGCACCACCCTCCCCCCCCCGCCTTTTCAAATAAAACATTAAAAAAATGCTTCATTTCTAGCCACTCAAATATCTTCTGTGTGAACAATATTCTGGCTCAAAGATGTATCAAAAGACATCATCCACACTCCCCATTTGTATTTCATGTTTCTGTGTAATTCCTGTGGCTGCCAACAACGCACACAGAAAAGACAGTGGTGAATCCGACTTAAAACTGTTAGAACAGGTTTATTTATCCTTAACATTGCTCATGTTTACATACCTTGCACATTGTACAATATTTGTGACTATTGCTTTGGTTATAATACAGTGCACTCTCCCCTAAGCCAGGATTGAAAAGTTTAAGAAAAATTTGCTCCTTTGGCCAACTGTACAAAACATCAGCAACAACAATAACAACAACAGAACATTATCTCCCCACTCACCAATCTCCAGAGTTGCCAGGCAGAATTAGGAGAAAAAGGTTTTATTATGTTTGGATTGGAAAGAAAGCATGACCCAAATTTTGATTTTCAGGTGTCATGGTTTTGTGATACTTGTATGGGGACAAGTAGAATTGAATTAAGTAGGCATGTTTTTGAACTCAAGGTTTACCTTTTTACCTTAGAGCTTTCAGACTGCAACATAGGAGGCTCTAAGCAGCAATTGGGTGCTTTGGATCACTTACGTAAACATTAAGATACCTAAGCCGTAAGGTGCTCTATAAAAGTTAAGGATAGATTTTTTAAAAAATATATGAACTACACTTATAAAAAGAAATTGAAACTTTAATATATTTATAAAGCAGACATTGAAGAAATACCTATATCTAATACCTATAGATTAGATTCAAATTGTTGTCCACTCCAGAAGTGGTCATAAGCAGGTGACACTTCAACAGTATATATAGCTGAGAATTCAGATCTCAATCAGAATTTTGCCTTTGAGCAGAATATGCTACTTCCGTATAACAAATCGGACAGGTAGAATTCTCCGACAGCCAGCGATCAACACAGTCGACGTGAAATTCATGGGTGCAAGGTAAGATGCGAACTAGGTTGCCTTCTGTGTACTCGGTGATGCAGATGGCACAGGACTGTAATGCATCGCCTTCACCATAAGACCTTACAGGCAAGCTGTCAATCTGTACTGTGGGAAGTCCTGGCCACTGGTCATCACTCTCATAAATGACGGGGTAAAACTGGTCCCAGGAGTCACCGTAGTCAAATGTTCTTGGACTCAGAGACCTATTTTCTTGCCTGGTTTCTGATAGTGAGCCTGGTGATGACCTTGTGTTGCTAACGCCTACAAGTGTCACTGAGTTACCTTCTGAATCTTCATCCCTGGAGCTGGAACTGGGCAGAGGGCTAGAACTGGAACTAGTGATGTAATTGGAGCTTGAGCTAGAAATCGACGTGGAAGTTGAAGAGGAATCACAACTAGGATAGGAATTAAGAACAGAAGGAGTCGTAGCATCGGAAGCATCTGTCTCACTTATTGACCCTTCACTTTCCATGTCTGAACTTAGGGATGAGACACTGTGCACTAAATCAGTATCGCTGTCACTGAGGTCACTGTCACTTAAGTCACTGGATCCTGTCACTGTCTGCCTTAATGGGCTCTGAATTGGAGGAGACGGTATATCATCGAAGCCAGTAGTTAAAGGGATATGAAGAGAAGGAATTTCGGCATTCCAGGCAGTACTTTGTTCTGATCCAGGTGATCCTATAGATGATTCGGATTCTATGTTTTCTGCGGGACTTTGGCTGTTTTCTGAGTTGTATGCTTTTACATCTGGCTGCTCAGAATGTGGAAATGTATCCCCAGGTCCACCTTCTTCACTTTCTACAGTGACAGTGTCGTTCGGTATCTCGCATGTTAACTGAAATCTCTTAGCTATGCTATGTCTCTGAGAGTGCGCCCTAGGACACACTCGTCCTACTTCGGGATTGGGCGGTATGGTCGGATTTCTCTGTCCCCGTCTCCCAGATTCAGCATCATTGGTTGTGTCTGGAGAACTTTCTTCTGCAAGTGCTCCGCTTATTCCAGAAGCTGCAGCAAGACCCCTATTTTGGAGCTCAAGTCCAGTCATTTGCTGTCTGGAGGTTTCCTGGTGCGGAAACCTAGGAAAGTTCTCAGTCTCATTTCCAATAGACTCAAGAATCTGATTCCTTAAAGTATAATGAAATCTTTCTAATAGTTCATGAATTATGTTTGGAGCCGGACGTTCAGTTCTTGCTCTGGTTCCCCGATCGGCAGGGCTCCTGCGTCTTGGCCTTCGCTGACCTCTGGTAACCGGGCCGTGTATTAATGCTTCAGTTGTCCTTTGTTCTGATCCAGGTGATCCTGTAAACGTTGATTCAGATTGTATGTTTTCTGCTCGACTTTCGTGCCCAAGTCCACCTTGTTCACTTTCTACAGTGACAGTATCGTTTGGTATCTCGATCCTTAAGTCAGGAACCATAGCTCTGCTGTCTCTCTGAGAGGGCGCCCTAGGACACACTTGTCCTACTTCGGGATTGGGCGGTATGGTCGGATTTCTCTGTCCCAGTCTCCAAGATTCACCATCATTGGTTGTGTCTGGAGAACTTTCTTCCTCAAGTGCACCGCTTGTTCCAGAAGCTGCAGGAAGACCCCTACTTTGCAGCTCAAGTCCAGCTATTTGCTGTCTGGAGGTTTCCTGGTGCGGAATCCTAGGAAAGTTCTCAGTCTCATTTACCAGAGTCTCAAAAGATGGACACCTTAACCTAGAATGAAATCTTTGTAAACGTTCATTAGTTCTGCTTGGAGCCGGACGTTCAGTTCTTGCTCTGGTTCCCCGGTCGGCAGGGCTTCTGCTTCTTGCTCTTTGCTGACCTGTGGTAACTGGGCCATGTATTAATGCTACCGTAGTAGTTTGTTCTAATCCAGGTGATCCTATAAACGTTGATTCAGATTGTATGTTTTCTGCTGGACTTTGGCTGTTTTTCATCTTGTATGCTCCGGAATATATGGTAGATGCTACATATTCATTCTCTGGATTTGGGCTCCCATTATTAGGGTTAGAATTTACTGGTAAACTGAATGTGGAATCATTTCTGTCTGAATTAATCTGGCTTGTTTTTTCCCAAGATTGGTTTTCTCTTTGCCCACTTGTCCCATCTTCAGTTTGTCCGAAAGCGTTCAGAAAATCTAACAGATACTCACCACTGGTGTTGGAAGACTCTTCTCCACCTGTTAACAAGAAGAAGTGGGGACATAAGGGAACTACCAAAAGTAGAACCATCAGCGAATAGCACTCTGAAACTCTTTCCAAAAACAAACAGAAAAATTAGAACTTCACTACTCAGATATTTCATTTTATTTTATTTATAATGGTTTATTGTCAGATTGGTTTCCATATAACACCCAGTGCTCCTCCCCACACGTGCCCTCCTCCATGACCATCCCTCCCTTTTCCATTCCCCCTCCCCCTTCAGCCCTAGGTTTGTTTTCAGTATTTAGTAGTTTCTCATGATTTGAGTCCCTCTCTCTCCCCAACTCTCTTTCCCCCTTCCCCTCCCCATGGTCTCCCTATACTACTCAGATATTTTATTTTATTTTATTTTATTTTTTTAACATTTATTTATTTTTTAGAGACAGAGAGAGACAGATCATGAGCAAGGGAGGGGCAGAGAGAGAGGGAGACACAGAATCTGAAGCAGGCTCCAGGTTCTGAGCTGTCAGCACAGAGCCCGATGCAGGGCTTGAACCCATGAACTGTGAGATCATGACCTGAGCTGAAATCGGATGCTCAACCGACTGAGCCACCCAGGTGCCCCTGTACTCAGATATTTTAAAAAGATTTCACATATATAGAGTTGATGTTTTGTAAACTCCGTTTTCTAGATTTACAGTAATGGAGGAAAGTTTGAGTTCCTTCTGCAGAGAGTTAATTGTAGATAAATTTAGAGATTCTTTTTAATGTTTTCAAAAGGAATCTGGAGCAAGTCTATTTTCAGTATTTCACCATATACTTGGGCTTGCATACCACTGTGGGAGGAACGTCCAGAGACCACATTTTTTCACTCTACTGTCTAAACACGAATACAGTTCAACAAGGATAAGGTACAGTGCTAGCATCTCGGTCTGATTTACATTAAAACCTAATTCTCATTAGCCAAAACGTTACTTCTTCTAGGCTCTTAAGTGCTTACGCTAGCATTATAAAGTTGTTCTAAAATATAAGACTTGTAGCCATTGCTGAAATTTAAATAAAATTTATAGGTTTAAAAGTATTTGAATACTTCTAAAAAAGGGAGGGCACTTGGGTGGCTCAGTCGGTGTGAAAAATCGTAACAAAATTTTAATAAACTGAATCCAACAGTACATTCATTTGAAGACCCATTCAACAGGTGCCTGGGTGGCTCAGTCAGTTAAGCATCTGGCTCAGGTTCATGAGGTTGAGCCCCACGTTGGGCTCTGTGGTAACAGCTAGCTCAGAGCCTGGAGCCTGCTTCAGATTCTGTGTCTCTGTCTTCCTGCCCCTCCCCCACTGACACTGTGTCACTCTCAATAAATATAGTAAACGGTTTTTTAAATAAAAGTATTTTAATACTTCCTAATGTTACCAAGATGTTGAATTGACATGAAATTGAAGGTCAGATCAAATGAATAGACTGAATCTAGCATAGTACATTTGAGGCCATATTTAAGAACCAAACTGTTATGTATCCTCTTCATTAGATAGTAGAAGTAGACAGTTTTACTTCACACTAGGTGTGAAGTACCATACTGGGGTTAGAGCAGGATTTCTCAACCTTGGCACTCTTGACATTTTGGTGCTGGGCAACCCTTTGTTTTGGGGAGCTATCTTATACATTGTAAGATCCTTGGCCTCCCGCTATTTCCCAGTAACACCCTCTCATCATTTTTGACAGCCCAAAATATCGAAAACATTTTGGAATGTTCCTTGGGGGCAAAATTACCGCCTGTTGAATAGCATATGCAGTGTTTTTTTTTTTTGCTGGTGAGGAAGGCCATATAACAAAAGTAAACTCAGGAAGTGTGAGGAACTTTCAACTGAGGCGGAAACCAAGAAAAATATCAATAGGCTATTCCAGGGGGAGGAGCCAAGATGGCGGAGAGGAAGGGAGCTCTGTAAACTTCCTCTGCCCCATCTATCGAACTGAGAAGGACATTACTTTCATCTGCAAGAGCAGAAGGAGAAAATACGGACTCCAGAAAGAAGACAACCTCAAGGATACCTGAGTGAGTGAGTGCGAACTGGGGAGATTGGAAAACAGGCCAGCCCGAGATGGGCAGGGGAGGTGGGAGCCCCAGCCCGACGCGGGGCAAGCGCGCGGGGCAAGCGCGTGGAGCCCGAGAGACAAAGGGAAGAGACAGAGAGACTGAACACGCTCATAGTACCGTCTCTGGGGAAGAGGTAAAGAACGCTTAACCGTGTTTGGAGAGAGAAGCTCACTCCATAGATAACTGCTGGGTAGCCTAAATCCTGAACCCAAGTGGCGCAAGGGAAGGAACAGCTTCCAGCCCTGCGCCATCTTGGCAAGGAGTTGGCGGCCGCGGCAGCAGCGGTGTCAGGGATGCTCACTTCAACCTCAGTTTTGGGAGTGGGAGCACGCACCTCATTTCCACAGCGCATCTTGCCCCCAGCATTGGCTGCACGAATCCTGAATCCTGGGTGCCAACGGCAAAAATAGCCCCCACCTCTGCGCGATCCCGGCAGGGAGTTGGTGGCGGTGGAGGCCTGGGTGCGCGCGCAGGCTGCAGGAACTCCCAGGTCATTTCCAGCAGCTCCTGGCGCTTCCGCAACAGCTGTGTACTCATTCCTCCCCCAATGTAAATGCGATCCTGGCTGGGGGTTGGGTCTGTGACGGTGCGCACGCACTTCACCTCCTGCTGCGCATCTCGCCTCAGGCAGGGGCAGCCGAAATCCCTGCCTGAGCCAAGACAAACCGGTTCCTCCCCCTACGAAGCCAGCCACCAAAGCAAATACATCTCATCTGTGGTAGCATAAACGTGCATGGACTGGAACTTTGAACCGAGGCAGGCCTGGAAAATACAACTCGGCTCAACCGGGACACAAGGAGATCGGACTCATTAGAGTGGCCTACATTTCCTAGTTCAGTGGAGCTTGGCATGCCGCCTATCTAATCTCTGCAGACACCAAGGCGGAGCCTCTGAGAGCAGCCTCCGAGACCTACCACACCAAACCACACCTATCCATGAGGGGGAGCTGCGGCCTTTTTAAAATATATATATAATTTTTTTTCTTTTTCTTTTCTTCTTCACTTTTTTATTTTCTTTTTTCTGTACGTATTTTTTATTATTACTTGTTTTAACTTAAATTTTTAAAAAATTTTACTCCTTATTTTCCTTTCTCCTTACTCCACTTTTTTACCTTTTGCAATCCAGATATATTCTCCTATATCTCATCCCTACCTCTCCCCTCAACTGGTCATACACTTTTAGACTGTCCACTGTCCTTTGGTGTCTCTGACCCCCTTTATTTTTTTATCTTTTTTTTCTTTTCTTCTTCTCTTCTTTTCGTCTCTTTCCTTTTCCTTTTCTTTCTTTCCTTTCCCCCTTTTAATGTGTTTGTTTGTTTGATTTGTCTGTGCATTTGTGTGCTTCTGTTCTTTCTGTGTTTGTCTATCTGTATTTCTTCTTAGGGCTACACCAAGAAACAAGCCAAAGTGTGCATGACGGCGAGTCCCAAATATCGCTGAGTAGGGAAATAAAATATTCAAAGGCACAACAAGAGAAACTGAGAGACACCATTAAAAGAATATTTCCTGAAACAACAGGCCCTGGACAGTCAATAAGCCTCCTTTACAGAGCAATATTTATAGGTGCACAGTGCACAACGAGCTTTCTAAAGCTGACAGGAGACAGAAAACTAGCAAAAATGACAAACGAAGGAGTTCTCCCCTGAAGAACCTCCCGGAGGAAGTCACAGCCACAGAACTGCTCACGGCAGATCTAGACAACATACCGGATCAAGAATTTAAAAAGCTTGTCATAAAATTAATTGCTGGGGTTGAGAAAAGCATCAAAGAATCAACTGAGACAATGACTAGGCACTTTGAAAATAAGTGTGATGAGTTAAAAAAGGCTATAGGTGAGGTGAATAACAAACTGGAGGCAGCCACCTCAAGGATTGATGAGGCAGAGAGAAGAATACGTGAATTAGAAGATATAGTTCTAGCAAAAGAGGAAGCTGAAAAAAAGAGAGAGAAATTAATCCAGGAGCAGGAAAGGAGAATTCAAGATCTGGGTGGTACAGTCAAACGGAACAACACCCGTCTCATAGAAATTCCTGGAGAGGAAGACAGAGAGAAAGGGCCTGAAGGGATACTAGACCAAATTATAACTGAGAATTTCCCAAGTCTGGGAAAAGAAATAGACATTCAAATTCAAGAGGCACAAAGAACCCCCTTAAGACGTCACTTGAATCGGCCGTCAGCACGACATATCATAGTGAAACTGGCAAAATATAAAGATAAAGAGAGAATTCTGAAAGCAGCTAGGGAGAAAAGGGTCCTCACATACAAAGGGAAACCTATCAGAGTGGTTACAGACCTATTTAATGAAACCTGGCAGGCTAGGAAGGAATGGCAGGAAATCTTCAATGTGATGAGCAGAAAACATGCAGCCAAGAATCCTTTATCCAGCAAGCCTGTCATTCAAAATAGAAAGGGAGATAAAGGTGTTCCCAAATAAACAAAAATTGAGAGAATTCATGACCACCAAACCAGCCCTACAGGAAATCCTAAGAGGGACTCTATGAGGGAAAGATCGCAAAGAATACAAGGCGCCAGAGACACCACTATAAACATGAATTCTAGGGAGAACACAATGACTCTAAACCCACATTTTTCGATAATAACACTGAATGTAAATGGACTGAATGCTCCAGCCAAATGACACAGGGTAGCAGAATGGATAAAAAAACAAAATCCATCTGTTTGCTGTCTACAAGAGACGCACTTTCGACCAGAAGACACCTTCAGGTTGAAAGTAAAGGGATGGAGAAATATCTATCAGGTGAGTGGAAGCCAAAAGAGAGCTGGAGTAGCCATCCTTATATCAGACATACTGGACTTTAAAGTAAAGGCAGTAACAAGAGATGAAGAAGGACATTATATAATAATTACAGGATCTCTCCATCAGGAAGAGCTAACAATTATAAACATCTATGCACCAAATTCAGGAGCGCCCAAATACATAAAGCAATTAATCACGGAAAGAAACAATCTTATTGACAAAAATGTGCTAATTGCAGGGACTTTAATACTCCACTGACAACAATGGATAGATCACCCAGACAGAAAATCACTGCAGAAACAATGGACCTGAACGACACATTGGAACAGATGGAACTGATAGATATATTTAGAACTCGGCATCCTGAGGATAGGAAATTCACCTTCTTTTCGAGTGCACGTGGCACATTCTCCAAGATAGACCACATACTGGGACATAAAGCAGCCCTCCATAAGTATAAACTAATAGAGATCATACCATGCACACTTTCAGATCACAATGCTAAGAAACTTGAAATTAACCACAGGAAATGGTACTCTCACCGGGGATGCCTAACACACCGTGATCCCTCATGAGCTCATAGTCGTCTTCACTCAGGTCATTGACACATTCATAGAAGTTTTCTTCCTGGACCCGTCGGTCCATCGGATTCTGGCGCAGGGCTGCGCACCCATCTTCTCGGTCAGAATCTGAATTTTCCATCTTGACAAACAAGTTGAAACTATCTGACTTTTAGGAGATGCTGCTCAAATACAATAACCGGATTTTAATGTATATTGGTGTATATGTGAGACATATAAAATAAATTAACTGGATTTTAATGTATATAGTTGTGTGTATATATGACATATAAACTATAACTGGATTTTAATGTATATAGGTGTATATGTATGACATATGAAATACAGTAACCAGATTTTAATGTATATAATTGTGCATATATGTATATATATGACATATAAATTATAACTGGATTTTAATGTATATAGTGTATACATATGACATAAAATACAACAACCAGATTTTAATGTATGTAGGTATACATATGAGACATAAAATATAATACCTGGATGTTAATGTATATATGTAAATATATGAGACATAAAATACAGTAACCAGATTTTAATGTATATAGGTACATATATGAGACATATAAACTACAATAACTAGATTTTAATCTATATATGTATATATATGACATATAAAATACAATAACCAGATTTTAATGTATATAGGTGTATATATATGACATATAAAATACAATAACCGGATTTTAATGTATATAGGTGTATATATATGACATATAAAATACAATAACCGGATTTAATGTATATAAGTGTATATATATGACATATAAAATACAATAACCAGCTTTTAATGTATATAGGTGTATATATATGACATATAAAATACAATAACCGAATTTTAATGTATGTAAGTATATGTATATATATATATATATATATATATGACATAAAAAATACAATAACCAGATTTTAATGTATATAGGTGTATATATGAGACATATAAACTCCAATAACCGGATTTTAATCTATATATGTATATATATGACATATAAAATACAATAACCGGATTT
>PJEM01020288.1:0-13848 GCA_004023845.1 Helogale parvula
GCAAGCAGTTGAAAGGTCTCAAGGGCAGAACTAAGGCTTCCCTGAAGAAGAAGAAATTGTAGGGTTGGGGGGATGGGCAAAATGGGTGAAGGGGAGAGGGAGATACAGGCTTCCAGTTATGGAACAAGTCAGTCACAGGAATGAAAGCACAGCCAGGGGATTCTAGTCAGTGACACTGTACTAGCGTGTGGTGAGCCTAGCTAATGTACAGGGGAAGTGGAATCGCTCTGTTGCGCACTGGAAACTAACTTTATGTTAACTGTACTCGTGAAATATTTTTTTAATGTTTTTAAATTTATTTTTGAGAGAGAGAGAAAGAGAGACAGAGCCCAAGTGGAGGAGGGGTAGAGAGAGAGGGAGACACAGAATCCAAAGGCAGGCTCCAGGCTCGGAGCTGTCAGCACAGAGCCCGATATGGGGCTCGAACTCACAAACCGTGAGATCATGACCTGAGCTGAATTTGGAGACCTAAGTGACTGAGGCACCCAGGTGTCCTTCGTCACTGTTTAAAAACCAGCTCACAAAATTCTTGAAAATTTAAATTTTGGTTCCACTCAGCCAGTACAAGCTGTGGCGCACCATCCACACCAGCAGTTTCTAGTCCATTTCCCACCTGATTATAGTGTGGCCCCTGGTACCTCTCTCACTTCCCCACCCCCCTACACTTCTACCTCTTCTCAAAGCTCCAACAGTACTGCTTAGTTGCTTTCAGCCACTTGAATACACCAAGTTCCTTATTTCAGGGCGTTTTTTATCTTCTGTGCCTACAACAATCTCCTGCAACTGTCCTGTCTCTTTACATCATGAAAATTAATGTCTTCTTAATAGAGGGGCCTTCCCTGACCACTGTGCCCGCAGAGCTCTGATCATTCTTTATCCCACTGCTCTGTCTTCTTCACTGCACATGCATTTCCTTGATTTACCTCCATACTTTAAATAACATGTTATTCTACTTGTTCTTGATTTCTTTTAAGATTTTATTTTTAAGTAATCTCTATACCCAACATGAGGTTCAGACTCCCAACCCTAAGATCTAGAATCTCATGCTCTACTGACTGAGCCAGCCAGGCACCCCTGTTCTTGGGGTTTTTTATTTATTTTTTTGGTTTGTTTATTTTTGAGAGAAGGCAGGAGGGGCAGTGAGAGGGACAGAGGATCCAAAGTGGGCTCTGTGCCAACAGCAGAGGGCCTGATGCAGGGCTCGAACTCAGAAACCATGAGATCGTGACCTGAGCCAAAGTTGGATGCTTAACCGACTGAGCCACCCAGGTGCCTCCTTGGTGTCTTTTAGACTTAGTTATTATTTGGTAACTTCCTGTTACAAACCTCTTACACCAACACACATGTTTACGCATACTTATCCTCTCTCCTTATCTTCCTGATTAAAAATACAACAAAAGTCCTGCCATAATAATAAGTAGGATTTAGAAATTTTAATTGCATACAATATAATGTTGAGTTATTCCAAAGTGACTAAACATCCATGGTCAGCCTGCTTTGGATACAGGAGCCAGTCACCAATCACGTTATATCCAAATTCATATTATCATGGGTGGTATTATCATAGGCTATATAATCATGGGGTATTACTGTTGTAATGCTGGTAGAGTTAATAACTAATATTTATATAGTTATGATTATATAATGACTCATGACTGAACCAGAGTAACTTAGTTTTTAAATTTAGTTTCCTTTTGCCAACCTTTGGATTGATACTTGAGAAAACACAAGACAGATGATGATGTTCTCTGGTGTCACCCTCTAACAGCCACCCGTCACACTTAAAATTCTCACTTTCCAGGATGCAAGGCCTTGTAGGACCTGTGATCCCGCTCCTCTGCTTTTATCTCCTACCTCTTCTCTGTATGTGGCTGCGGCCACACTGGCTTCCGTCCTGTCCTACCTTCCTGTTTTCATTGCCTCCGCTCATGCTGTCCCGTCTGCCTATGGAGTTCGTGGGGTGTGTGAATGGCCCCCTCTGTTTCATTCAGCTTTGTGCTCAAAACAGTAACAAATTAACATGTAGAACGTTTAGCCTTCTTTATCATCTGTTGTATAATACACTTCAATAAATATTTATTCAAAAGAGTTTTTAATAGTTGCATGATATGAATGAAATGTTAAAATCTGCCTCAAATTCCCAACAGCCTCCCTCCTAAACCCCATTGAAACAAGGGGACTGAAGTAACAGGAAGAACTCAAGCAAGATTAAGATTCAATATGTAAAGAAATATATATTGATATGTATATTGATACATCACCACCACTTGTAAGGGTCATAGATACATAGATATGTATATAGATTAGGTACTGGTGTAAGGAAGGCAGTTTCTAGAATGTTAGGCAGACACTAAAAAAATTTTTTTAACATTTATTTTTGAGAGTGTGTGCTTGCTCATGAGTGGACGAGGGGCAGAAAAGAGAGAGAAAGAGAGAGAATCTGAAGCAGGCTTCAGGATCTGAGCTGTCAGCACAGAGCCCAGTGCGGGGCTTGAACTCACGAACTGGGAGAACATCATGAACCGTGAGATCATCACAAACTGCGAGATAATGACCTGAGCCAAAGTCAGACATTTAACACCCTGAGCCACGCAGGCACCCCTGTGAGACCCCATATTTTACAGATAAGGAAACTGAAGCTCAAATGAACTCTGTGAGATTGGTATTGTGAGACCCCTTGTTTTACAGATGAGGAAGCTGAGCTGGAATCACTTAAATAACTTACACGAGATCACACAACTAAGTAGGAAGTGGAATTTTTGTCTTTAAAAAAATCCCGGTTTAATATTACTTTAGACCCACAGACTTCACCTATAGCCCCCTGCCTCCTATACTATTAAAACTATTTGAAGAGAAAGAAAAATTCAGACACTGTTTTCCACAGGGCACTTTGTCCCTACTTTAAAAAAAATGTCAATTTTTAAAACACAATATATACATTTAGGAAGAAAGAATCTCCAGTTTTAAGCTTACAAAAAAAGAAAAAACAATAAAGAAAATATATTGATTTTTCTTTAATTTTTCCTATAAATGGCATATCCTTTAGAGAATTTTTTGTTTGGTCTTTGTCTCTCTAAATACAGTGCACATATTAGTTGATGTCTGTTAGGTATTTAAATACTTCAGAGGGTTGGGATTTATAAATTTTATAGATTTCACATTTCACAAGTAAGTAGCAGTTCAGAATTTTAAAGTTTTGAGTAAAATTTGTTCCCTTAGATTAGACTATGATAAAGCACCTCAGAACCACATTGCTGTTATAAAGGTAGTGAATAACATTATTTATACTGTGAAGTAATAATACCAGAGATTAAGTAAAACCCAATGGTCTCCCTGTGTTCAGTGCCCTGCTTTTTTTTTTCTTTATATTTGACGATTGCAGCATTGTGCCCTTACAATGTAAGCTCACAGAATTGTGACACTTTTGAAAGTGCTATTGGAGTTAATTTACTGCAGCACTTGAATTTCCCAGTTAATGAACCTGGAAGCCTAAAGATGTTGAGCTGTTTGTCTCCAGTTTTGTTAAGTAGGAGTGTGAACGGAAGCTAAATGACACCTGTCTTTCAGCTCAGTAGTCTTCCTTCTGTGGTGATGGGGATGAAAACCGCCAGAACAGTGGCTTGCTTAGAAAGCTTTTTCGTGTATAGCTTGTATTTCCTTTCTCTATGGATGCCGACAACATAGAGAATTGTAAATAATTTATACAGCCTAGGCAAACAAAATTATTGCGCTACACTTTTCTGAGAAGATTGGAGTACTACTGGAACAGTTTCATAGGTTTTTTTGTTTTTATTTTTTTTCTTTTATAGTTTATTGTCAAGTTGGTTTCCATATAACACCCAGTGCTCACCCCTCAAGTGCCCTCCTCCATGGCCATCACCGCCCTTCTCCTCTCCCCTTCCCCCATCAGCCCTCAGCTTGTTCTCAGTATTCAAGAGCCTCTCATGGTTTGCCTCCCTCCCTCTCTCCAACTATTTTTTCCCCTTCCCCTCCCCCATGGTCCTCTGTTAAGTTTCTCCTATTCCACTTATGAATGAAAACATATAGTATCTGTCCTTCTCTGCCTGACTCATTTCACTAAGCATGACACCCTTGAGGTCCATCCACATTGCTTCGAATGGCCAGATTTCATTCTTTCTCATTGCCATGTAGTATTCAATTGTATAGGTAAACCACATCTTCTTGATCCATTCATCAGTTGATGGACATTTAGGCTCTTTCCATGATTTGTCTATTGTTGAAAGTGCTGCTATGAACATACGCATCAGCACTCCTGTATCCCTTGGGTAAATCCCTAGCAGTGCTATTGCTGGGTCATAGGGAAGTTCTATTGTTAATTTTTTAAGGAACCTCCACACTGTTTTCCAGAGCAGCTGCACCAGTTTACATTCCCACCAACAGTGTAGGAGAGTGCCCATTTCTCCACATCCTCGCCAGCATAGTATCCTGATTTGTTCATTTTAGCCCCTCTGGCATAAGGTGGTATCTCAGTATGGTTTTGATTTGTATTTCCCTGATGATGAGTGACACTGAGCATCGTTTCATGTGTCTGTTGGCCATCTGGATGTCCTCTTTAGAGAAGTGTCTATTCATGTCGTCTGCCCATTTCTTCACTGGATTATTGGTTTTTTGGGTGTCGAGTTTGGTGAGTTCCTTATAGATTTCGGATACCAGCCCTTTATCCGATATCCGATTTGCAACTATCTTTTCCCATTCCATTGGTTGCCTATTAGTTTTCTTGATTGTTTCCTTTGCAATGCAGAAGCTTTTTATCTTGATGAGGTCAGAATAGTTTATTTTTGCTCGATTCCTTGCCTTTGGGGACGTGTCGAATAGGAAATTGCTGTGGTTGAGGTCAAGGAGGTTGTTTCCTGCTTTTTCCTCTAGGTTTTTTTTTTTTTTTAATGTTTATTTATTTTTGAGACAGAGAGAGACAGAGTGCGAACAAGGAAGGGGCAGAGAGAGACGGAGACACAGAATCTGAAACAGGCTCCAGGCTCTGAGCTGTCAACACAGAACCTGATGCGGGGCTCAAACCCATGAACCATGAGATCATGACCTGAGCTGAATTCGGACACTTAACCGACTGAGCCACCCAGGCGCCCTTCTCTAGAGTTTTGATAGTTTCCTGTCTCACATTTAGGTCCTGCATCCATTTTGAGTTTATTTTTGTGTATGGTGGAAAAAAGTGGTCTAGTTTCATTTTTTTGCATGTTGCTGTCCAGCTCTCCCAGCACCACCTATTAGATAAAGAGGCTGTCCTTTTTCCATTGGACACTCTTTCCTGCTTTGTCGAAGATTAGTTGGCCATACATTTCTGGGTGTAATTCTGGGTTCTCTAGTTATATTCCATTGGTTTATGTGTCTGTTTTTGTGCCATACCATAATGTCTTGATGATTACAGCTTTGTAGTAGAGGCGAAAGTCTGGGATTGCGATGCCTTCCGTTTCGGTTTTCTTCTTCAATATTACTTTGGCTATTCTGGGTCTTTTGTGGTTCCATATGAACTTTAGGATTGTTTGTGCTAGCTTTGAAAAGAATGGTGGTGCGATTTTGATTGGGATTACATTGAATGTGTAGATTGCTTTGGGTAGTAATGACATTTTAGCAATATTTATTCTTCCAATCCATGAGCATGGAATGTTTTTCCATTTCTTTGTGTCTTCTTCAATGTCTTTCATAAGTTTTCTATAGTTTTCATCATACAGATCTTTTACATCTTTGGTTAGGTTTATTCCTAGGTATTTTATGGATTTTTTTTTTATAGCTGTGAATGACATCAGTTTCTTGATTTCTCTTTCTGTTGGTTCATTATTGGTGTATAAAAATGCAACCAATTTCTCTAAGTTGATTTTGTAGCCTGCGACTTTGCTGAATTCATAGATCAGTTCTAGAAGGCTTCTGGTGGAGTCTGTCGGGTTGTCCATGTAGAGTATCATGTCATCTGCAAACAGTGAAAGTTTGACTTCTTCTTTGCCGATTCTGATGCTTTTTATTTCCTTTTGTTGTCTGATTGCTGATGCTAGGACTTCCAACGCTATGTTAAACAACAGTGGTGAGAGTGGACATACCTGTCATGTCCCTGATTTCAGGGGGGAAGCTCTCAGTTTTTTCCTAATTGAGGATGATATTAGCTGTGCGCTTTTCATTAATGGCTTTTATGATGCTTAAGTAAGTTCCTTCTATCCCGACTTTCTCGAGGGTCTTTATTAAGAAAGAATGCTGTATTTTGTCAAATGCTTTTTCTGCGTCTATTGACAGAATCATATGGTTTTAATCTTTTCTTTGTTAATATGATGTATCACATTGATTGATTTGCAAATATTTAACCAGCCCTGTAACCCAGGAATGAGTCCCACTTGGTCATGTTGGATAATTTTTTTCATATACTGTTGAATTAGATTTGCTGCTTAAATATCTTTGCATTTGTATTTATCAAGGATATTGGCCTGTAGTTCTCTTTTTTTGCTCGGTCTCTGTCTGCTTTGGGAATCAAATGATGCTGGCTTCATAGAATGAGTCCAGATGTTTTCCTTCTATTTCTATTTTTTGGAATAGCTTGAGAAGAATGGGTATTAACTCTGCTTTAAATGTCTAGTAGAATTCCCCAGGGAAGTAATCTGGCCCAGGGCTCTTATCCGTTGGGAGATTTTTGATAACTGATTCAATTTCTTCACTGGTTATGGGTCAGAACAGTTTCATTATTTGACCTAATGACTCATTCAGTTTTGAATGACATCCTTTTTAAGGTAATAAATCCTTAAAAGGATTGAGCTTACTACGGCTTTATTTTAGGTATGGTAAAATATGCATCTTAACCACTTTCAAGTGCATGATCTAGTAATATTAAATACATTCATAATATTGTGCAGCCATTACCACCACCAGTCTCCATAAGTCTTTTCATGTTGTAAAACAAACACCATACCGATTAAACAATAAGTACCCTTTACCTTCTGTGCCACTGGCAACCACCATCTACTTACTGTCTCTATGATTTTGACACATATAAGTATCTCATATAGGTAAAACCATACAGCATTTGTCTTTTTATGACTGGTTCCAATTAGCATAATATCCTCAAAGTTTACCTTGTGGTTGCATATGTCAGATTTCCATTCTTTTAATGGCCAAATAATATTCCATTGAATCTGAATACTACATTTTGTTGTTCATCCATTAGGGGACGCTCAGGTTGCTTTGTGTTTAGCTGTTGTGAATAATGCTGCTATGAACATAGGTGGACAAGTAACTCTTTGAGACCCCATTTTTAGTTATTATAGGCATATGCCCACAAATGAAATTGCTAGATCATATGGCAGATTTATTTTTAGTCTTTTGAAGAATTGCCATATCCTTTTCCATAGTGGCTGCCCCATTTTATCTTCCTGTCAGCAGTGTACAAAAGTGTACACTGGTTTCTGGTTTGTTTGGTTTTTTCTTTTTGTTTTTTGATAGGCACTATCCTAATGGGTATCAGGCAGTATCTCATTATAGTTTTTATGTCTATTTCTCTAATTATTAGTGATGTTGAGCATATTTTTGTGTGATTATTGGCTGTTTATGTATGATATTTGGAGAAATATCTATATTGTCCATTTATTAATCAGGTTGTTTGGTCTTTTGTTGTTGGGAGTTCTCTATTCTGGATGTTAAACCCATATCAGGTACATGGTTTGCAAATACCTTCTCCTACTCTGTGAGTTGCCTTTCTATTCTGTTGATAGTGTCTTTGGCATAGAATTTTGATGCATATAATTTTATTTTTTCATGGAGTCTCATTTGTCTATTTTTACTGTTGTTGCTTATTCCCTTACTGTCATATCTAAGAAGTCATCACCAAATTTGATGTTGTATGGCTTTTGCCCTGTATTTTGCTAAGCATTTTATGGCTCAGATCTTACACTTAAGACTTTGATCCATTTTGAGTTAATTTTTGTATATGGTGCCAGAAAAGAGTGTAACTCCATTCTCGTGCACATGAGTATCCAATTTTCTCAACACTATGTGTTGAGATTGTTCTTCCCCCATTGAATGGTTTTGGCACCTGTCAAAAATCATTTGGCATGTATAAATAAGTGTTTATTTCTGGGGTGTCAATTCAGTTGTGTGCTTGGCTTTAAGCCAGCACCACATTGTTTTGAGTACTACAGTTGGGTAGTAAGTTTTGAAATTAGCAAGTGTGAGCCCTCCAGCTTCTTTCTTTTTCAAGCTTGTTTTGGCTGGTCTGGAACGCTTGAGACTCCATCTAAATTTTGAAGTGGGCTTTTGTCTTCTGAAAAAAAGAAAAAAAAAGTCATTGCGATTTTGTTAGCATTTGCATTCAATCTATAGATCGCTTTGCATAGTATTGACATCTTAGTATTAAGTCTTCCAATCCATGAACAAAGATGATATTTACATTTATTTTTGTCTCTTTAATTTCATTCAACAATGTTTTGTAGTTTTCATTGTACAAGTCGCTCACCTCCTTGATGAAATTAATTCCTAAATATTTTATTCTATTTGATGCCTATATACATATATATGATTGTTTTTGTAATTTCTTTTTCAAATCATTCCTCATTATTGTAGAGAAATGCAACTGATTTATGTGGTGACTTCATATTCTGCTACTTTGCTGAATTCATTTCTTAGTTCTGAAGGTTTTTTTGTAGAACAATTAGATTTTATACTTTTACAATCATATTGTCCAGAACGGATAGTTTTACTTCTTCCTTTCCCGTTTGAGTGCCTTTTCTTTATTTTTCTTGCCTAATTGCTCAGGCTGAAACTTCCAGAACTATGTTGAATAGAGGTGGTGAATGTAGACACCCTTGTTGTTTCTATAAGCAGGTGTTACAGAAAAATTTTTCAGTCTTTTCACTACTGAGTATCAGGTTCATTCTGGGATTTCCATAAATGGTTTTTATTATGTTGAGTCAGTTTCCTTCTATTCCTAGTTAATTGAGGGGTTTCATGAATGGGGGTTGGATTTTGTCAAGTGCTTTTTTTTTTTTTGCATCAGTTGAGATGATTGTGATCTGTTAAAGTAGTGTATTACATTGGTATTTGTATATTCAATCACCCTTGCATTCCAGAAATTCCAGTTTGTTTATGGTGTATAATCTGTTTAATATGCTGTTAAGTTTTGTTTGGTAGTATTTTGTTGAGGATTTTTGCATCAATGATCTTAGGAATATTGTTGTGTGGTTTTCTTACAGTGTCTTTATCTAGCTTTGGTATTAGGGTAATGCTGGCCCCATAGAACAAGTTAGAAAGTGTTCAGTTTTATGAAAAAGTTTGATAAGGATTGGTAATAGCTCCTTAAACCTTTGGCATAATTAACAGTGAAGCCATCAGGTCCAGGGCTTTCATTTGCTGGGAGATTTTTAATTACTGATTCAATCTCCTTATTCTAGTTATAGGTTTAATCAGGTGTTCTATTTCTTTGGGAGTTAGTCTTGGTAGGTTTTGTATTTTTAGCAATTTGTCAGTTTCATCAGGGTTATCAAACAGGACTACAAACTATGACTAGGTGTTCATAGTACTGTTATGTTCCTTTTATTTCTGCAGAATCAGTAATACTGTCCTCACTCTCATTTCTGAATTACTAGAAGTAATTTTCCTCTCTGTCCATTTAGCTAAAGGTTTGCTAATTTTGCTGATCTTTTCCAAGAATCAGTTTTGGTTTCATTGATTTACTCTATTGTTTTTCTGTTTTTTGTTTCTTTTTATCTCTTGTTCTAACCTTTCTTCAGCTAGTTTTGGATTTAGTTTATTCTTCTTTTACTAGTTGTGTAAGTTTTAGTTAGATCATTGATTTGAGATCTTTATTGTTTTTTAGTGTGCATATAGCTCTAAGCTTCCCTCTGAACACTACTTTAACTGCTTTCTGTGAATTTTGGTATGTTGTGTTTTAGTTTTCATTTTCCCATGTAATTTCTTCTTTGATCCACTGGTTGTTAAGGCGTATGTTGTTTAAATTCCACAAATGTGTAAAATTTCTATGTTTACCTGTTATTGATTTATAACTTCAAAAGAAATAGATTTCTTTTGACATACATTGGACATAATATGTTGAGGCCTAATATATGGTCTGTCTTGGAAAACGTCCATTGTGCACTTGAGAAGAATGGGAATGCTGCTGTTCTTCAGTAGAATGTTCTGTTTTTGTTAGATCACATTGATTTGTGTTTCAAGTCCTCTGTTTCCTTATTATCTTCTGTCCAGTTCTCTCATTATTGAGAGTGGGGTATTGAAGTCTCCAACAGTTATGGAAAAGCTATATGTATATATACAAACATATATATAACAGTATACATGTATACAGGTATGGATATTACAGAAAAGCTATAAATATAGACACATATCTATGATATATAAATGTCTAGTCTTCCCTTCAATTCTGTTATTTTTGCTTCATATATTTTGCTGGTCTTTTACTAGATACACAAATGTTTATAATTGTTATGTTTTCTTGTTGCATTGAACTTTTGTTAATGTATAATATCCTTTGTCTATTATAAACTTTCTTGATTTAAAGTCTATTTTGTCTGATTTTAAGATAGCCACCTCTCCTCTCTTTTTGGCTACTGTGTGCATAGAATATCTTCTTCAGTCTTTTCACTTTCAATCCATTTGTGTCTTTGAATCTAAAATGAGTCTATTTTAGATAGCATGTAGTTAGATTTTGTGTATTTATCCGTTCTGCAAATCTGTGTATTTAGAGTAGAGAGTTTAAACCATTTACATTTAAAGTAATTACTGGTAGGGAGGACCTCACTTTTGTCATTTTGCTATTTGTTTTCTGTATGATTTATGATTTTTCTGTTTATCATTTTCTGCTTTATTGTCTTCTTTTGTGTTCAATTGATTTGTTTATGGTGAAACATTTAAATTCATTTCTCATTTCCTTTTGTGTATAATCTATAGCTGTTTCCTTTGTGGTTACCATGGAGATTACATATAACATCATAAAATGGAAGCCCTCCATTGTGAATTTATGCCAGTTTAACTTCAGTAACATTCAAAAACTCCTCTTTTACACCTCTATGCCAACTCCTTTCAATTGTTAATATCACAAAGTTACACCTTTATACATCATATACCCCAAAACATAACATAAATATTATTTTAAAAATATTTGTCTCTTAAATTACATAGAAAACAGCATGTGAAATTACAAACCAAAACCAAAGTTACAATAATACTCCTTTTTAGACTAATAATTTTTAAAATATATTGTTCTCTTAAATCATGTAGAAAACAAAATATTTAGTTACAAACCATTGTTACAATAATACTGGCTTTTATAACTACCCATGTATTTACCTATATTGAAATTTCCATTCTTCATACAATTTTGAGTTACTGTCAAGTGTCCTTTCATTTTTCCCTGCAGGACTCTCTCGAGCATGTCTTGCAGGGCACATCTAGTGGCAGTGAACTATTGCAGCTTTTGTTCCTCTTGGAATGTCTTAATTTCTCCCTAATTCTTGGAAGACAGTTTTGCTAGACACAGGGTTCTTGGCTGATAGGTTTTTCTTCACTGAGAAGTTTGAATATATTGGCCCACTGCCTTCTGACTTCCAAAGTTTCTGATGAGAAATCTGTTAACATGTTAAAAAAAATACCTTATATGTGATGAATCACTTCTCTCTTGCTGTCTTTTAAGAGTTTTTCTTTGGCTTTTGAAAGTTCAATTATAATGTATCTTGATGAGAATATATCTTTAGTTCCTCTTAATTGGAGTTTGTTGAGCTGGAATGTTTATGTTTTTCATGAAATTTGGCGTTTTTCAGCCATTATTTCTTAAGATATTCTCTCCTCCCTTTTCTCTTTCTCTTTTTCTTCTGGGACTCCCACAACATGCATGCTGGTCTGCTTGCTGGTGTACCAGAGGTCTCTTCAGCTCTACTCACTTTTCTTCAATCTTTTTTCTTTCTGTTTCTCAGACTTGACAATTTCCATTGTTAATCTTCAAGTTATCTTGAAGAATCAGGGCTGATGAGTTTCTTCTGCCTGCCCAATTCTACCTTTGAATCCCATTAATGAATTGTTCATTTCAGTCATTCTACTTTTCAGCTTCAGAGTTTGTTTGATATCTTTTTAGTTTTTGTCTTTTTATTGATATTTCCATATTGTGCATCACTTCATGAATTTCTCTACTTCTTCCTTTAGTTTTTTGAGCACATTGAGACATTTGTGTTCGGGTCTTTGTCTAGTAGAGCTGCCATAAGGTCTTTTTTAAGGTCACTTTTTGTTGATATGTTTATTTCCTTTGAATGACACAATTTTGTGTTTATTTGTATGCCTTACAATTTTTTAAATGAAAACTGGACTTTTGAGTTTAATAATGCAAGAGCTCTGGAAATCAGATTCTTTCCCGTCCCCAGAGGGGTGTGTGTGTGTGTGTGTGTGTGTGTGTGTGTGTGTGTGTTATAGACTACAAGGATTGGTCAAGGATAAATCTGAATTGTGAACTTAAGGTCTTCTCAGTTCTTTTGTGAGTCTGTACCTTTCTGGGAATGACTGGCCACTCCTCATTATCTCATCATGTGTTATTGTTTTTGAAAGTCCTCGTTTTTAATATCTGGTTCCCAAAAGGGGAAGGGAAACCAACGTAGAGGGAAGGAAAAACCCTTTAAATTCCCTGGAAGTTGCCAGATGGGAAGGGCTTGCAACGATGGTTTGGGGTGGAGGTGTGACACCACAGGCTGCCTGTGCCTGCCTGTTTGCACCTCTGTGATCAGAAGCAGCAACAGGGATCTCCTGGATTGGGGGACAGAGTCCTTTGTCTCCACCCTGGCGCCCACAAGCTGTGTGCAAGCTGCTCCAGGAGCACGGACGCAGCTGCCTGCTGCTGGCGCTGCCATGAAGGGATGGGTGGCTGCTACTGGGCCAAGAGCAGAAAGTGACCCGAGTGACCACAGTTTATGCCCCAAGCCTTCAGTTGACACGGGAATTCGGAAATAGTCACGTTAGATTCTGCCAGTGCACTTGTCTAGATGCGGAGACAAATTCCTGGTGTTTCCTACTCCGCTTTTTTCCCAGGATCCTCTCTGCAGCCTACTGCAGCTCTCTAAAGGACTCATAGACTCTAATGGCTTTCTGACTTCCCTATTACTTATTTCTTCAAAGTATTTTTAAAACTTGTGGGTAGAACTGGTGATTTTGTTTTGTCTTAATAGTTAGGCTTCATCTCTTTTTCTGACAATTTAATGCATGATTGACTAATGAGTCAGCATATTTACAAAGAAGGAAAAATTCTATAATCATCTCTAATTCTAGGTTAGGGGCCTGGGTAAATTTGTGGATGAAACTCTTGTCACTGAATATGTTGAGTAAGAACAGTTTATTTGAAGTCATTGAATGGGGGCAGTGAAAGTTCATGGATTTTCAACACCAGCTGCCTTGGGCTTAATACTGGCTTCCTTCATCACTAATTGGCCATAGGCCTGACGTGCAGTCTCTACGTCTAGCACAGCATACTGGTAAAATCTGCTACACCAGGTTGTTAAATTAGAACTGGGGGGCTCTGTTGGTTAAGTGTCTGACTTTGGCTCAGGTCATGTTCTTACAGTTTGTGAGTTTGAGCCCCACATGACGCTCTATGCTGACAGTATGGAGCCTGCTTGAAATTATCTGTATCCCTCTCTCTCTCTGCCCTTCCTCTGCTCTCTCTCTCTCAAAAATAAATAAACATTGTTTTAAATAATTAAATAAAAGAAAAACATTGGAACATATAAGGCAATCACTAGGTCACAGTTTTTATTTTTATTATAATTATTTTGATACCAAATCTCATCTTTATTTCCTTTATTCAGCTTTCTATTTAAGTTTCCTTGAGTTCTTTTTTTTTTTTTT
>PJEM01020289.1:0-13852 GCA_004023845.1 Helogale parvula
TTTTGAGGAACCTCCACACTGTTTTCCAGAGCGGCTGCACCAGTTTACATTGCCACCAACAGTGTAAGAGGGTGCCCATCTCTCCACACCCTCTCCAACATCTATAGTCTCTTGCTTTGTTCATTTTAGCCACTCTGACTGGCGTGAGGTGGTATCTCAGTGTGGTTTTGATTTGTGTTTCCCTGATGATGAGTGATGTCCAATACATAATTTTAAACATATGGCTTTAGTTGCTAAAAGGCTGCCATACCTACACGTTAGTTGGTGAATCACAGATGAAATATAAAAGGATGAGAAAGTGTTCTTTGGTTAAGAATTACAAAGGAAACCTCTGCTCTTGACCTTTTGTAAAAGGGACTGTCTGCTAATGGAGGGGATACAGAGCCAAATTGAAAAGATGAAGTAGTGTTTTGACACAAACTGCAAAGACTTTTCCCTCTGAATTGGGCACGAGCAATGGCTTCTTCTGAAGCCCATAGCATGGAAATCTCCATTTGGTGAATGAAACCTTCCAAATATCTATAAGACATCTGTATGTTCATCTTCTATTCAGTGACTTCAGGGCCACAGCTTCTGTATAGATTGTTCCTGTTCCAGTATGAAAATTGAGCGTCAATCTGTACAATTTTAGTTTTTTGAAGAAATTGGGAATTTTTAAATATCTTTGCTCCTGAAGGATAGATTTCAGTGTTCTCAAATGTTTTATTACATCAGTATGAATGCAGCAGCTGCCAAGCCACTGGGGAGGCAGCTATAATTCTGAAAGGTCCTTGATGTGAGAAAATAGATCAATAGAACTCTCTGTCAAATTTCCCTTGTTTGGCCATATGACCAAAGTCAAGAAACTTGAATCCTTGAACTAGGCCCCAGAGTCTTCTATATATTTCCCAACCTGGTAAGAGTTAAGGGGACATTAGTTGTAATGGGATAACAAGATGAGTTCATTAGAAACTTGCTGGGTAAGAAAGCCTTCATCAAGTGAACTTAGTAGCTTGAGCACTTGGGTTTTTGGGAGAGGGAGTTTGACATAGGTGGTTTTAGGTGGGATGTAGTAAGTACGGCTTGGCAGAGATTGGTTGGAATAGCTCATTGGGTTGGTTTGTGAAGCAAGGTTATTGTTGAAATTGTGGTTTTTATTTTTCTAGCATATAGTAGGAGGCAGCGGTGGTCATATTGACATTGGAGTCTGTGCCCAGCGGTTTAGAGTTTTGCTGAACAATGTTTTTGAATTTTCCAGTAGCTTCATCAGTTCCCTGATTACAGGAGTGAAGACCTTAGTTAATCTTTACAGGTTCATCACTGTGTACCGCCCACAAGGAAGCCAGTCTATTTGGACAGCCTTATTGAATCAATTAGCTGTTCCATGGAAACACTGTCTTCGATCACATCAACAGCATGGTCACAGTGAGCCTTTCCCATCAAGGATTTCACCTCTGAAAGGCCTGCCAGCACAAGACCACTTGATGTGTCTGGCAATCAGGTTTTTAACTCTAGGACTATTCTGGATTTCTTAGTACATTTTTTTGTTTCATGTCGTTTAGGCTTAGGGAAGTCTTGAACCATGCCTCCTAATTTTGATATGGCCCATGGGTTAAAGTCTACTAGTAAGGGCTTCCTGTCAAGTGGTTTGGCTTTAAGAGATAGTTGAAGTGATTCAAGAGACTTAAGAGATGTTGAGATAGAGCTGAGTTAGAAAAGGGAGGCAGAGCAGAAGGTAGAAGAAGGCACAGAGGAAAAGGTGTTTGGGCAGACAAAGTGAGCAAGGGTGGTGCCTGATCTGGTTAAGGAATCTCCTAGAGATAGTTTTTGACACTAATTCAAAGGGATACATTCACCACTATGTTTATAATAGCATTGTCTACAATAGCCAAGATATGGAAGCAGCCGAAGTGTCCATCGATTAATAAATGCTTAAAGATGTGGTATACACACACACACACACACACTCCCCACATCTTTATATCTATCTATCTACCTAATAGAATATTACTCAGCAATAAAAAAGAATGAAATCTTGTCATTTGCAATGACATGGATGAAGTGAGAGAGTATTATGCTAAGTGAAATAAGCCAGTCAGAGAAATACAAATACCATATGACTTCAGCCATATGTGGAATTTAAGAAACAAAACAAATGAGTGAAGGGGAAAAAGACAGACAAACCAAGGAAAAAACTCTAAGCTATAGAGAACAAACTCATGGTTACTCCAGGGGAAGTGGTTGTGAAGACGGGCTAATGAGGATTAAGGAGGGCACTTGTGACGAGCACTGGGTGACGTATGGAAGTGTTGAATCACTGTGTTGTACACCTGAAACTAATATAACACTGCATGTTAACTAATTGGAATTAAAAATTTTAAAAATATCCACTCTTTGAATCTGAATTTCTTTTTGAAGCCTCTTCATGTCAATTAAAGATGGTAACTCTTGAATGTTAAGAGATTTCATTCCCCTTCTGTTTTAAAGTATCCCTTACATGATTGACAAAATTTTTCTCAAATAGCCACTGAAATTCTAATGTATCCTTGGTGAAACTGTATTGTTCACAAAGATAAACAGAATCAGAATGACAATGGACCTGTGTCTGAATAGTGGTGAGCAATCTGGCACAGCCACTCTGGAAAATAGTATGGAGTTCCTCAAAAAGTTGAACATAGAACTACCCAGCAATCCAGAAGTTACATTACTAAAGATTTACCCAAAGGATACAAAAATACTAGATCGAGGGGATAAATACACCCTGATGTTCATAGCATATCAACAATAGCCAAATTATGGAAAGAGTCCAAACGTCCAACTGAGAATGGATAAAAGATGTCATATATATATAGTGGAATGTTACTCAGCCACAAAAAAAGAATGAAATCTTGCCATCTGCACTGATGTGGATGGAGCTAGAGATTACTATGCTAAGCAAAATAAGTCAGATAGATAAAGAACAAATACCGTATTGTATGTATAGTTTAGAAAATAAATGAACATAGGGAGAAAAAAAGAGGCAAACCAAGACACAGACCCTTAACTACAGAGAACAAATTAATGGTTACCAGAGAGAAGGTGGGTGGGAAGATGGGTTAAATAGGTGATGGGTCCTAAGGAAGGCCAGTTGCTGTGATGAGCACTGGGTGTTGTATTTAAGTGAAGAATCACTACATTTCATACCTGAAACTGACATTACCCTGTATGGTAACTAACTGGAATTTAAATAACAACTTGAAGAAAAAACAGAGGGGCAAACACCTACTCATGAAGAACAATTTCTGGACAAGTCAGAGATGCTGTCTATGTCATTTGGGCCTTAGGATTTTCACTGGAGGGTTTGGCTTTCCTCTGTCACTAACCTGACCGAGAGTGACTCAAGGCAGGTATACTTATGGTGAGCAAGTCCGTCCTAGAGCCAATGCTTCAATCATGAGATAGAATGGAGGCACATCACTGACATTTTGTTGGGGGACCCGAGTTTATCTTTGGAAGGGCACCGTCTCATTAGCAATTTTGCCCATGGGTCCTTCTCAGGCCACTTGGACCCATGTGTGCCTCTCACTGTCTGAGCCTCCATTGTAAACAGTGCATCTTCGATGCACTTATACAGGGAAATAAGACAAAAAACATTGATATTTTTCACCAAGGGATACAAACACAAACTTGATCGAATTAAGATTTAGGAGACTGAGAACAGTTCCCTAAAAAGACCTAAATCCTCGGAGTCAAATATAAGCTCAATGAGGGAGCTTAGGAAGGTGGGGTGCTAAGGCTGAGTCACTGTGACTGGCTAGGACCACCTGTCTGGACACTCGAGGGGCCTCTGCTCTGCTGCTGAGGCAGCTGGGACTGCTGACTCCAGGGCGCTTACCCTGGCTGGTCTCAAGCGTCCGTGATGGGGGCATATGGTTGCCTTGTGCTACGGCAAAAACAACCATTCGTTCATTCACTCATTCATTCCCTGTCTGTCGAGAGAATCGCACATGCTATGCACTGGGGAGACGGGGAGTGGAAGTTCTCAGACTGCAGCGTTCAACACAAGCGTCTGGAGAACTCGAATCTCTCTACCTCAGCCCCACAGCTTCTGGTTCAGTAAGTTCGGGGATACGCCTGAGAATTTCCATTTTTAACAATCTCCCAGGTGATGCTACTGCTGCTGATCTGGGGTCCCCACTTTGAGAATCACAAATCAAACACTCAACAGAGATAGGTCGGGACTGACAAAGAGAGATGTTCTTTATCTACGTCACGACATTCTGGCTTTTGTTTAAATTCCCTGATGAAGATGCTCTTCACTCTGGCAAGGGTTGGGAAGGTTGGTCTTGGGCCAGCTCCACCTTGACTTAGGGATGGAAATACAGCAATTTCCAGGTGGGTTTCCCCTTCATCCAGTACTGCCTCCTAAAATTTCCCCAAGTAGCGTGTCTGTGTTGTATACTGTCTGCATTCCTAGAGTTGACATTCTCACTTTGCTCCTTTCTAAGAGGTGGAAATAGCTTGGTTTTGGAGTCACACTGTCCTGAGTATGAATCCTGGTTTTTTCCCTGCATGATCTTCAGAAAATAAACTATTTTTTTTTAAGTTTTATTTATTCTGAGAGAGAGAGAGAAAATGAGAGGCAGAGAAAGAGAGGAGAGAGGGGGTAGGGAGAGAGAGAATCCCAAGCAGACTCAGCACTGTCAGGATGAAGCCGGATGGAGGGCTCAGACCCCCAAACTGTGAAGTTATGACCTAAGAGTTGGACACTTAACTGACTGAGCCAGCCCCAGAAAACAAACTATTTAAATCCTCATCTGAATAATGAGAATAATCACCTCTGCCTCATAAAGTTGTTGTGAGAATTAAATTAGCCAATGCCAGACTAACCAACAATGTTATCTGCTCTTCTCTGGTCTTCTGCTTTTGTTTTGTTTTTTTGAGACATGATTCTGAATGGCAAATGATTTTTTTTGTGTGTGTGTGTTGTGCCCAAGTTTTTAAAATCGCCCCAAATCACCCCAAAACAAACACCAGAGACTGCTAGGGAGACCGAGTCACGCCTGCAAAAGCAAAGGGCCTTTATTATAAGCTTAAGCTCGGGCTCACAGTCTCCAGCCCACCCGCTGGCCGTGTGGAGAGAGCCCCGAACAAAGGCAGGGCAGGGCCTTTTATACCTTTGGGAGGGGGAGTTACAGGAAATACAGTGATCCAATCCCTACCCCCCATCAATACTGGCAGTTGTGGGAGCCAGTCACAACATTCGGAGCACTGACCAATCAGAGTGGGCCAGGACGCCCCACGTGGGGCGTGAGTAGGCCCGCCTCTAGAGAGGTCAAAGTTATCAGCCAGCCTCCCGCGATTGGGTGTCGCAGGAACTGTTCCTCCTTAGTGCGCGCCCTTTCAGGCGCCTTCCCTTTTAAGTAAAGGGGAAGGCTGGATCGGACCTGTGGCCGGCGGGGGAACGCCCCCCCCCCCCCCCCCCAACGGCCGCCGGTGCATCTCCACCGCAGAGGTGCGCCGCGACCAGCTCCGGGAAGGCTGGGAAGGCCCGGTGGTGAGGGCCGGATCAGACCTGCATCCTTACATCCTTACATGTGGTAAAAAATCATCTCTATTCTGAATCAAGACATAATTTTTTTGAAATCAGATTTTTCTCATCATGAAAACCAAATTTTAATATTCAATGAATTGGGGCACCTGGGTGGTTCAGTCTGTGTCCAACTCTTGGTTTCGGCTCAGGTCATGATCTCCTGGTTCATGAGATGGAGCCCCGAATTGGGCTCTGTGCTGGCAGCATGGAGCCTGCTTGGGATTGACTTGCTCTTCCTCTGCCCTCTCTCCCTCTCTTTTGTGCTCCTCTCTCTCTCTCAAAATAAATAAATAATTTTAATTAAAAAATAAAATTCAGTGTATTAGGTAAAATTTTTAAACTTTTTTAAAAATTAATTTTGAGAGACAGCACGAGCAGAGGAGGGTCAGAGAGAGAGGGAGACACAGAATCTGAAGCAGGCTCCAGGCTCTGAGCTGTCAGCACAGAGCCCGACGCGAAGCCCAAACCCACGAACCGCGGGATCATGACCTGAGCCAAAATCGGCTGCCTAACCGACTGAGCCACCCAGGCGCCCCTCAGTGTATTATGGAAAGAGAGAAAAGTGTATTTTTTCTTAAAAAATTTAAGGCACGTGCGTGGCTTTCATTTTGGTCCACTTCTCCTGTCAGAAACATATATCCCTGTGTCTGCAAGGCTATATGATCTACAAGAGGAAATCCTGGAGCTAGCACAAGAAATTGGAGGAATATCTTTTGTAAACAACCACAATGTTGTATCTGGATCTGTCACCCCAAGACTCTTGTCTATAATGCTGTGGGATATTAACATCTTAGCATGAAACACTCCGGAGCCTCAGGAAGTTCTAAGAGTCGACAGACGGCTCCTGTTCATGGACGATTGAAGTGCTCTCTGGCTGGCGGCTTGCTGGCAGCCCACAGGCACTAAATAGTCCTTGAAACTTATTCCTTGCTTCTCTCCACATTGAGACTGCTCCCCCAGGCTAGTCTACAAGGACAGATCATGACATTTCATCATTTTTCCTCTATACAGTGTCATAAACTCTATAACCACATCCTCCAAAGTATACCATAAAGAAAGAACTTCCTTATCTCTCATTCCGATCCTAAAAGCAGAAATTGCCCTTTGGTGACTAATTCATACTAGATGGATTGGGACCAAAAAGTGCACCGATGTGAGAAGAAAAGAAGATGAGCAGGTCTCAGCTGCGTGTCCTTGCCATCTGGTTAAAACCCCCCTCGGCAGCCCCTCCATCTGCCTCCACTCTCCTCCTGATCCCTTTTAAACCTCCAGCAGACTGCTGTTATTAAACCCTGGGACACTGAAGCAATGACTCATCAGTCAAAATTGTCCTTTCAAAATAATAATTGCTAAAGAGGTTTAAAAAATGTTACCAGGTGCCCCAGGGTGTGTGTGTGTGTGTGTGTGTGTGTGTGTGTGTGTGTGTGTGTATTTGTGTTGGGTGGAGGTTCTAAAACTTCTTTGGCTATATGGGGGTAAAATGAGATACGCCTTTCATTAGTTTTCTTCTAAAAAAAAGAAAAACATTCACAATTTCTAGAAGCAGTCGAACAGCATGGATTGGTGCTTAGGAGTTTGACAGAACGAGGTTTGAGTCCTGTGTCCCTGTCACAGGTGTGATTCTTGTTATTTACCTTTTTTTGTAAAGAAAACAATTTTTTTACTTTTGAGAGAGAGCACATGATCAGGCAACAGGCAGAGAGAGAGAGAGAGAGAGAGAGAGAGAGAGAGAGAGAAAATCCTAAGCAGGCGCACTAAGTCTGTACTTTTTGGAGTGGCTCATTATGCATCAAAAGCTGATTAAGAAACTGACGTGCCCTGTCCCCTTTCCTGATTGCCAAGGGGAAAAACACTGAAGAAAATCTCTTACAAGGCCGTGCTTTTATTTACTGATTGATTCACTTTTATTTTATTCATTTATTCGTTTATTTATTTATGCATAGTTGACGCATAGTGACTCATAGTGTTACGTTAGTTTCAGGTGTACACTTCAGTGATTTGACAAGTTTATACATTATGCTGTATTCACAAGGCTACTGTCCGCCCGGTTATAAAGGTATTATGATGTCATTGACTATAAGGCTATGCTTTTATTGAGGTGTATTGAGCTATACCTTACACTGAATAAGCTTCATCCACATAAAGTGTACCATCTGACGAGTTCTGACAATTATTTATACCTGTGAAACCACCACCATTACCAAGAGAACATTTCAATCACTCTGAATGATGCCCATCGGCCATCAGCCATCTCTATGTCCTAGGCCCTAGGCAATCACTGGCTAGTTTCTGGCACTATGCATTACCTTGCACTTTATAGAATTTTATACATGTCTTTCACTCAGGTAATAATGTTAAGATTCACCCATACTGTTGCATATCATTTCCCTTTTTGCTGTGTAGGATCCCATCTTATCTACCTGCCACAGGTTCTTTGCCCAGTCACCGACCTGTTCATGAGCATCTGGGGTGTTTCCACTCATAGGCTGTTACAAATAATGCTGTTATGAATATTCATATACAAGTGTTTGCTATGACATTTTCAATCCTGTTGGCTAAATATGTAGGTATATGTTCAATATAGTTTGGTAGATAATGTTTAGTTTTTAAAGAAATTGCCCAACACTTTTTCAAGGTGGTTTACCAATTTATTTTTCTACCATAAGAGATCCATTGTTCTCCATTCTCCCCAACACTTACTATGGGCAGTATTTTTGACTTTAGCTATTTTAATGATTTTGTAGGAAAATTTCATTGTGAATTTAATTTTCATTTCCTTGAAGACAAATGATTTGGAGTATCTTTCATGTACTTGTTGGTCATTCGTACATTATTTTTGGTCAAATGTCTGTTTGACTCTTTTGTTCACACTTCTTTGAACTGTCTGAATTCTTCTTCAAAGATTATAAGAGTCTTTATGAGTTCTGGATACAAGTCCATTGTCAGGTATTCGGACTGTGAATGTTTTCTCTCATTCTGTGGCTTGCTTTTTAATTTTCTTGATGGTGTTGTTCAATGATCAAAAGTTTTTAATTTTGACAAATTCCAATTAATCTTTGCTTTTTTTTTTTATGTGGGTTTTGTGTGTTTTTAAACACTTCCTAAGAAATCTTTGTCTGCCACAAGGTCACAAAGATTTTTCTCCTCTGTTTCTAATTTTTGCCTTTAGGTTTAGATTTAGGATCCATTTCTAGTAAATGTGTGTGTGACTGTTAATTCTGTGCCAATTTCATTAGGCCATATACCCACATATGTTCCAAACACCAGAATGGATGTTTCTGTGAAGGTTAAGATTTAAATAAGTAGACTCAGAGTAAAGCCCATTACTCTCCATCATGGGAGTGGGCCTCATCCAATCAATTAAAGGCCTTAAGAGAAAATGACCAGTGCCCCCAAAGAAGAGGAAATTCTCACCAAAGACTGGTTTTGGCTTCAAGTTGCAATATCAACTCTTGCCTGGGGCACCAGCTTGCTGGTCTGCCCTGCAGATTTCAGACTTGCCAGCCCCCACAATTTGGGAAGAATAGACATCAAAACAGTATAGATTCTTCCACATTATACACCACATAGCCCTCCATTTATTTAGGTCTTTTTCAGTGGAGGCATCTTGCATAACTTTGGTTAAATCCATCCCTGCTTCTATTTCTTGGAGATATATATTTCTTTAGAGATACATATTTAAATTTTTATTTCCAATTCTTTGCTCCTATTATATGAAAATCCAGTTGATTTTTGTATATAAATCTTGTAGTCTGAGACCTTCCTTAATTCACTTATTAGTTTTGTAGATTTTTTGGGAGAATTTTTCTATGTAAACAATTATGGCAACCCTAAATGGAGACAAATTTACTTCTTTATTTCTGGGCTTTATGCTTTTAATTTTCATTTTCTTTGTCCAGTTGAAATGGCCAGGATTTATAGGACAACACTGAATAGATGTGGTGAGAGTGGAAATTCTTGACTCCTTGTTAGCCTCAGGAGGAAGTGTTCATATGTCACCATCAACTATGTTCATGGTAGATTTCTTTTTTAGATGTCCTTAATCAAATCAGAGAACTTCCCTTTTATTCTTAGTTTGGTGCAAAATCATAAATGAGTGTGGAATTTTGGCAAATGTGTTTCCTGTATCTATCAGAGGATTTTTTTCTTCTTTATTCTGCTAATGTTGTGAATTATCTCCATCAATTCTAGAGAGTTAACTTGGTCATTAGTATTCTTTTTATAATTTGTTAGATATGTTTGCTAACATTTTGTTTAAAAATTTGTGTCTATGTTTCTGAGATATATTAGCCTAGAATTTTATGTTTTCTAAAATATCTGTTGGATTTCTTTAAAATTCGTGTTATACTGGTAATAAAACACAGTTGGAAGTGTTCCGTTCTCTATTTCTAGAAAAGTTAATGTATTATTTATTTTTTGAAAGTTTGACAGAGTTCACTGATTTATCTGGGACTTGAAGTTTCCTAGTAGGAGGATTTTAGATAACATATTCATTTAGTGTGTACAGGGCTGTTTGGATTTCCTTTTTAATCTTCTCTATGTTTTTGTCAATTCGTGTTTTTCAATGAATTTTTTCATTCTAACTATGGTGTCAGAATTTTTTGGCATTAAGTCGTTCCATATTCTCTTATCATTCCTTTAGTGTATGCAGGTAGAATACAGTGATCCTGCCCTTTTCATTCTTCTTACGGGTGGCTTGTGTTCTCTCCCTTTTTCCTTGATTAAAATACCTAGGAGTTTAGCATTTATTGATCTTTACATAGAATGAGTTTTAGGCTTGGTCAGTTTTCTCCATTGTTTATCTTCTATTTTGTTAACTCCTGCTTTTAGTTTTAATATTTCATTTCTCATGTGTGGGAAGCAGCAGCAAGGAGCCAGCAAGGAGAGGGCGACTGAGCAAAAGCTCTCGTGCCCTGGCAACCCTTGCAGCTGCCCCCAGCTTCTCAGAGGGTAAATCCCTTAAAATATTAATTGTTCAAATATCCTTCATGCTTCTTGAGTTAGAATGTTAATTGTATTAATGTCCTTCAAGCTTTGGCAATCTTCCGGGATTGTTCACAGCTGTGGCTGTCTGTATAAAACTACTTGCCTGTGAGGAATACAGCAGCAGTATGGGCACCGCTCATGTTTGTAAGGTTTGATAGATGGAGGCAGAGGCAAGAGGAACGAAAGGGACCAAATTATGGAGCCGAGAAGGCCTTTATTGGAGTCTGCAATACCTGGGTGAGGTTCCGTGACTCTGGAGCGGGGAGTCAGGGAAGTCGTGCCTGGTATGGGAGAGCAAGGTGTTTTATGGGTGCAAGAGTTCCGGGTTTGAGCTCAGGTGGGCCGATAGCCAAGGCACTTTATTCTTCTTTCTATTGCTTCCTGAAGTGGGACCTCAGGTCCCTGGTTGTAGACAAGGGACCTGAGGTTTCCTTTCTAATATTGGCATTTAAAGCTATACACTTCCCTCTAAGAATGTGTAGCTACATTGCAAATTTTCATGTGCTGCATTTCATTATAACTCATTTTGAAATATTTAAAAACTTTTTAATTTCTTTTTTAGCACATTGATAATTTAGAAGTGTGTTTGGGACTTTCCTAGATATCTTATTTTTACTGATTTCTAATTTAGTTCCTTTGTGGTTAGATAATAAACTTTGTTTATTTAAATTTATTGAGACTAGTTTTATGGCCCACAAATGTTCTATTTTGGTAAACATACAATTTGTACCTGAAAGGAATGCATCGTCTGAAGTTTGGGGGTTTAATGTCCCATAAATATAAATTAGGTCAGGGTAGTTGGCAGTGTTTCTTGGGTTCTCTGTCTTTATCTACCTTTCATCTCCATTTTCTATGAATTAGTTAGAGAAGGGTTTGAAATTCCTTATTAGAATTGTGGAGTTGTCTCTTTTTAGTCTGTTAATTTTTGCTTCATGTATCTTAAGACATATACACATTTATAGTTATCTTCCTGAAGAATTGACTCTCTGTTAGCTGTTTAAGAGTCTCATGCTCTACCGACTGAGCTAGCCGGGCGCCGGTGTTAGCTGTTTAGATATCTCTTTTAATTATATTTTCATTTTTAATTTTTTAATGCTTTTTATTTATTTTTGAGAGACAGAGAGAGAGAGAGAGAGAGAGAGACAGCGCGAGCAGGGGAGGGTCAGAGAGAGAGAGAAATACAGAATCTGAAGCAGGCTCCAGGCTCTGAGCTAGCTGTTAGCACAGAGCCTGATGCAGGGCTTGAACTCTCCAACTGTGAGATCATGACCTGAGCTGAAGCCGGACGCTTAACCGACTGAGCCACCCAGGCGCCTCTTAATTATATTTTCAAAAAGTGCTTGTTGGAAGAATTATAATACTCACCCTTAGTTTTTATAGTCTACTTAGAATTAATATTGTATCACTGCACGAGAAAACATAAACAGTTTGGTGCTTTATAGGTTCAAACACTACCCTCTACTTTTCCTTTACACTTGTTACATGCTTGTTTTATATATATATATATATGTATATATATATATACACATATATAATATACATATATACATACATTATACATAATATACATATATATGTAATTAACCTGACACAATGATACAGTCATATAACAATCATATTTTCAAGAAATTAAGAGACAATAATCTTTTATGTTTATCATTTTTAATGTTCTTTATCTATTCCCGAATACCTGAGTTTTCTTCTGATATATCCCTTTGCCTTGAAGAACTTTCTTTAGCATTTCTTGTAAAGCATCTGGATGGTGACAATTCTCTTACAGTTTCTTTGATTTTATTCTTGAAGGTTTTTTTCCAGGTTGACAGTTTTTCCCATTTATTCACTTTAAAGATGTTGTTTCACTGTCTGTTGGCCTCCGTTGTTTCTGATGGAAAGTCAACTGAAGTTATTGTTACCCTATTCCCCCCCCCCCCATTTCTTATTGTGGTAAAATACACACAAAACTTACATATTAAATATTTGTCTAAATTCTGACATATTGTTACCATATTAAAATATCTTTGATTTTAGCAATTTAACTATGATGTGTCTCGACCCTATTTTATTCATATTTGTGTGTTTGCAATTTTCGGAGAGTGTGAATCTGTAAATTTATGTATTCCACCAAATTTAGGAAGTTTTCAGTCATAATATCCTAAACGATTTTTTTGCCCATTCTTTCTCATGCCTCGCATGACTCCAGTTACACATGCTGGAGTATTTGAGGTGACACCACATGTCCTTGAGTCTCTTTCATCCTTTTTTTCATTTTCCCTCTTTTTTTCAGATGGAATAATTTCTATTTACATATTTTCAAGTCCACTGATTTTTTTCCTCTATTTTTTCCATTCTAATATTAAGCCAATCCAGTTATTTTAAATTTTCTGTGTTGTATATTTCAGTACTAAATGTTTTGTTAGGTTCTTTTTGATAGTTCTTATTTCTGCTGATATTCGGTCATTATCAGATGCTTATTTCCCTTTTCCTCTGTAAGCAGTGTTATAATAGCAGGTTTAAGTCATATTCTGATGATTCCAAATTGTCACTTATCTTGCTGTGGCTCTTCGTTGATTTATTCATTCATTTGATAATAGGTCAGTCATACGATACAGATTCTTTGTTTTTTGGTTAATTTTGGGTTGTGTTCTAGACATTGTGAACGTTATGTTGCAGAGACTCGATTCTGGTATATTGCTCTGAAGGGCGTTTAGCCTAGACTCAAACTGCAGTCTCCATCTTGACTGTGGTGGGTGGCAGCTCAGGTCACAGTTTGGTTTCATTTCAGCCTGGCCTGACCGTGGGTAATTCAGGGGCTATGCACAAATTTGAGCAGTCTGTACACAGAATTCGGGGTACCACTTCTTTGCTTGTCTTCTTTCATAGCAATTCCTCGCTCACTCTGATGGCTATGGGCTCCTTCTCCCGGCCTCTAATTCCAGAAACGTGTTAACTTTTTATCAGAATTTTGGTCATACTCCACACCTCCACAGCTACAACTGCCCTCAGAGCAAAACCACAATAATGGGAAACTCACCCTGTGCTAGCCACTTCCTGCCAAGTTTCCACTAATCTGCCTGCTTTTGTTCACTTTCTTGTTACCTTAAAACAGTGTTTTTGTATTTTTTTCCCCAGAGGGCATAGATGTTATTGTGGGATGATCTACTTCTTAGATGCATCCAAATAGTAACATTTTAAATTGAGGAGTTATTACTTTCTGGAAGTTTGCTATATAGTGAAATACAGAGTACACTGTGTGTGTGCGTGCACATGTGTGTCTGTGTGAGATGAAGTGTGTATAAAGGTGGGGAGGAGAGAATT
>PJEM01020290.1:0-13847 GCA_004023845.1 Helogale parvula
AGATTTTGGATACTAGCCCTTTATCTGATATGTCATTTGCAACTGTCTTTTCCTATTTTGTCAGTTGCCTATTAGTTTTCTTGATTGTTTCCTTTGCAGTGCAGAAGCTTTTTATCTTGATGAAGTCCTAAGAGTTCATTTTTGCTTTCATTTCCCTTGCCTTTGGGGATGTGTCGAGTAGGAAATTGCTGCAGTTGAAGTCAAGGAGGTTGTTTCCTACTTTCTCCTCGAGGGTTTTGATGGTGTCCTGTCTCATATTCAGGTCCGTCAGGCATTTTGACTTTATTTTTGTGTATGGTGTAAGAAAGTGGTCTAGTTTCATGCATGTTGCTGTCCAGTTCTCCCAGCACCACCTGCTAAAGAGGCAGTCTTTTTTCCATTGGATACTCTTTCCTGCTTTGTCAAAAATTAATTGGCCATACACTTGTGGGTCTATTTCTGGGTTCTCTATTCTATTCCATTGGTCTATATGTCTGTTTTTGTGCCAATACCATACTGTCTTGATGATGACAGCTTTGTAGTAGAGGCTAAAGTCTGGGATTGTGATGCTTCCCATTTTGGTTTTCTTCTTCAATATTACTTTGGCTATTCGAGGCTTTTGTGGTTCCATTGAATTTGAGGATAGTTTGTTCTAGCTTTGAGAAGAACGCTGGTGCAATTTTGATGGGGATTGCATTGAATGTGTAGATTGCTTTAAACTAGTTCTCTTCTGCTGCCCCCCTATCTCATTACCAAGCATCATAAATATTAATTCTCATGTCTTGAAAATGCTTCCTAAGTTCCAGTTCCAACTTTTATGTGCTTGGAATATTGTAAAAGTCTCCTAACTTTGCATTAATTAATCATCTGGGCCAAAATGTTTTTCAGACTGAAATAATGTGCTATTAATGATTATATAAGGAAAACGGGTATAAACTACAGTCACCGGTATATATGCTTCTCCTCCCTAACTCATCTGTTTTGAGTCCAGTTTTCACATTCTCCAGTTCAAGTGTACATTGTCACTAAATTACTCATTCTGGCAGCCCACCCTGATCATGCGATGTGCCTGTGCAAAAATTTTCAATAGTTTCACTATACATGTGGATTTAAACACAAATTGGTTACCTTAGGATTTGGGGATTTCCCATAGTCCTCTCCCAAACTAAACTTTCCTGGATTACCTTTTAATCAACAAAATCTCAGCTACATACAACCCTTCAACCAAAACAGGTTACCTGTAATTCCTTAAGTGTGCCCATATTCTCCTACCTCTCTATTTACTAATGCATTTTCTTCTGTTTGTAATGTCTTTCTCTCAACATTGATATCATATGCATCATTTGAGGTTATAGCAAATGTGTTTTTTAACAAGTCATATGTAGTTCTATGTTCTTTTATTTGTACAATTTTTATGGTTATAGCTTATATGACCATATTTCCAGAATGAAGGTCAGAACTTGTGATCAGTGGTAAACCGTAACAATAGGATGAATCCCAAACTAGGGCTTTTATTACAAGTGAATTTGATGGGGTGCCTAGGTGGCTCAGTCCGTTAAATGTCTGACTTTGGCTCAGGTCATAATCTTACCATTTGTGAGTTCAAGTCCTGTGTTGGACTCTGTGCTGACAGCTTGGAGCCTGGAGCCTGCTTCAGATTCTGTGTCTCCGCCTCTCTCTCTCTCTCTCTGACCCTCTGCTGCTCACATTCTGTCTCTGTCTTTCTCTCAAAAATAAATAAACATTAAAAATTTTTTAAAGATACCAAATGAATTTGCTAGTTTTCCCTCCTAGATGATAGGCTCTGCAGTGAGAGAAAATGGGTCTTACTTATCTTGGACTGGCACATTGGTTTATGCATATCAACTTCTCTATAAATATTTTTGTATAAATTTCCTAATAAATCACTAGGACTACATAACTATTACACATCTTTTCAGTTGGCTTAAAAATCTTTTACAACATGAAAATAATAACAGTTTTTACTTGTTGGAGGGGTGAAAATTGAGTAGACAGAAAATGCGGTATGGGAAACATTTTCTATATACCCTTTTATACTTTTTTGATGTTTGAATTATTTACATATATTGCTTATTAAAAGCTAACTTAAAAGCATAAATTCTAATTGGAAAATGTACCTTATAATAAAGTGTTTACGTTTAAATTTTCTTTCTAAAAGCCTAAATGTTCATCAACTGATGAATGGATAAAGAAGATGTGGTTTATATATAAAATGGAATACTACTTGGCAATGATAAAGAATAAATTATGCCATTTGCAGCAACGTGGATGGAACTGTATTAATGGAAGGTATTACGCTGAATGAAATAAGTCAGTCAGACTTATGTGGATCTTGAGAAACTTAACAGAAGACCATGGAGGAAAGGAAGGGAAAAAAACAGTTACAAACGGAGAGTAAGGGAGGCAAATCATAAGAGACTCTTAAGTACAGACAACAAACTGAGGGTGGTTGGTGGGGAGAAGAGGGGAAAATGGGTGATGGGCATTGAGGGGGGTACTTGTTGGGATGAGCACTGGGTGTTGTATGTAAGCAATGAAACACAAGAATCTACCCCAAAAACCAAGAGCACACTTAATGCTTTACACACTGCATGTTAGCCAATTTGATGGAAAAAAATTATGTATATATATGAAAATAAATACTTCATTCATATTTCAAATATGAAAATAAATTTTCTTTCTAAACACATATAACATATGTAGTCCAGTGCTACATCTCCATGGGAATTATGCACATAGAATTTATCAGAACTGGAAATATTAACAGATACAGTAAAAAAGAAGCCAATCACTCTATAAATACAGGTTATAATCTTACTGTAGAAGGATACACTAGAAAATATAAAATCAAAGACATTGATGATTCAGATGTTCTCAGAAAATCTTTATATTGCTTCAATTATGATTGCACAACCAAAAGGGAGCAAGATAGTGTCAAAAGGTACCAGCAACTTCCATGTCATTTTATTTCTTTCTACATTATGCTTTTAAAACAATTCTTCTTGTAGATCTAATTCATTTACTTTAACTACCTTAAAGTTTCCCATTAATGAATAAATCACAATCTGTCCACAACCCTCTTGGTGGAGAGCAAGCTTCTTTCCTTTTCCCTTGTTAAAACAGTATTATACTGAATAACTCTATATGTGACCTTGTGCACGTGTGAATCTACATGCCTGATCATGATCAAAGGGACAGCAAGAAGTAAAGAATGTAAGTATCAGTATCAACTATCTTCTCTTTGCAGATCCTTCACTGACCTTCAGAAGCACATATTTTCACTTACACTGGGTTGTCCTGGGAAGGCAGGGAGGCTCTTCCACCTATTGTGCCTTGAGAGATTATAGACTTGAATATAATGTCAGATGAATGCCCCATAGCCTTCTATTGACCTTGCAAGAGTCAGGGCTGTTCACACATAGTCTGCCATCTGCCCATCTGGCTTCACTGCCCAACCTTAAGACGTTAAGTGAGTGTTTTCACACCTTTCTTGAAAAAGAAAAAAATTATGTGAGCAAATCCCAGAGCTTGCTATGCTTCAGCTGCTTAAATGAAGCGTAGACTAGCAAGAAGGGACAGATCAAATATATTGGAAATGTGCCACTGTCTTCCTTGGTGACTACAGGAAAGTCACTTTGCTTTGCTGTGTCTCCATTTCTTATTCATGAAATTAAAAGACTCTTATTTACCTTATTAATTTAATTAATAAAATGCCTAATAAGTGAAACACCCAGGGGGCCCCAAGGTGGCTCAGTCAGTTAAGCTTCTGACTTCAGCTCAGGTCATGATCTTGTGGTTTGTGGGTTCAAGCCCCACATCAGGCTCTGTGCTGACAGCTCAGAAACTAGAGCCTGCTTCAGATTGTGTGTGTGTGTCTCTCTCCACCCTTCCCCTGCTCCTGCTCTGTGTGTGTGTGTGTGTGTCTCAAAAAAATTAAAAAATAAATAAAATACCTAAAAGTGTTAACTAAAATACATTGGCATTTTAACCCTTATTTAGAACTGAGTAAATTGTCATATGCACATGTATTAACTTTAACCACCAAAGGTCACTTTTGGAAATCCAAAAGTCTGGAGGCAACAGTATGATTTGGAATGAGAGTAAATCCGTTGCTGTTACTAACTTGAACACTCTTGCAAAGACTTTCCATTTTATTCACTTATGCTAACCTTAAATCTTTCTTAGGACAATATTTTTGTCATATTTGTATTTACTTCATATTCTTGGTAAAGACTGAAGTCATAATAATTTTCCATATCAGATTAGGGATTTTATGGTCTAAGATTATATAACCCTCAAAATCCTTATTTTAAATAAGAATAGTAAATCATTACACATTTCTGGTTCATAAAACCGCTGAGATGGGTTTTTTAAACTTCATTAGATTTTTTTTTCAACCACTCTTGATTGTGGCAAGCAGAACATTTTCAAGCCTCAATTCTGAGAAGATTCTGTATCCATAAGCATCTAAAACAATGAAATTGGGGGCACCTCGGTGGCTCAGTCAGTTAGGTGTCTGACTCTTAATCTTAGCTCAGGGCATGATCTCAAGGTTGTGAGATCAAACCCACTTTGGGCTTGGCGATGAGCATGGAGCCTCCTTAAGATTCTCTCCCTCTCCCTCTGCCCCTCCCCCCCACTTGTGTGTGTATTCTCTCTCTAAAAAAATAAATAATAAGTAAAAAGATAAAATTGGGTCATTTAACACTATTCTTTTCAAGATCCAAATAAAACTTTACATATATTCAAACCAAACTCATTTCTCTAGAAGCTGAGTAACTGCCAGCCTCAAGGAACTAACACCTAAGACCTAAATCATTTTGGTTATTATCTTTTTAAACAAATTAGCTTATCGCAACAGCTAGCTGAGATTAGGATCCTTCTAGAAATGGGACTATTGAAAGAGATCCAGAACCTCAAAAATTATTTGAATACAGACTAGGGTGTTGTAAAAAGAAGGTATTTAACAGGTGGAGGCAGCATCTTGGAGGCTGGACCCATGTGGAGGAGAGATGGAGACTTTAAGGAAGAGAGATGGTCCTGAAGGCAAATCTTGCCTACTCTCAAATTCTACCACTTCTGAGAACAGAAGACTGGGTTTCTTTTTTTGAAAAGTAGCTGATAAAATCTGGGAGAATGGCCCAGTCATACTGGTTATTCTACTTTCAAATCTGTGAAGTCCCTAGAATAAGAATAACTTAAGTAAGAGGATAAGTGATAATAGGGACCACAGAAGTATAAATAATCACCACCTAGGCTTTATTTTTTTATTGTAAATATGTCTATTTAAACCATACGTTTTCATAAGGTTGATAGATAAATCACAATTTTATAATTGGTCTTTGTTTGAAGTGACATAAATTGTTAAGCCACAGAACTTTTTATTTTTTTTTCTTTCCAAGATTTTATTTAAATTCTAGTTAGATAGTGTACAGTAATTTTAGTTTCAGGTGTAGAATTTAGTGATTCATTGCTTCCAAACAATACCCAGTGCTCATCACAAGTGTCCTCCTAAATGCCCATCACCCATTTAATCCATCTCCCCACCCACTACCCCTCCAGTAACCCACAGTTTGTTCTCTAGAGTTCAGAGTCTATTTCTTGGTTTTCCTCTCTTTCCTCCCTGCTGTTTGTTTTGTTTCTTAAACTCCACATATTAGTGAAATCATATGGTATTTATCTCTCTCTCACTGACTTATTTTGCTTATCATAATACACTCTAGCTCCATCCATGTCATTGTAAATGGCAAGATTTCTTTTTTTTTTTGGCTGAGTAATATTCCACAGTGTGTATGTGTATGTGTATGCTTGTGTGTATACATTGTATACACTACATCTTCTTTATCCATTCATCAGTTGATAGAATTTAGGCTCTCTCCATAATTTGGTTATTGTAGATAATACTGCAATAAACATCAGGATGCAGGTGGCCCTTTGAATTAGTATTTTTGTATCCTTTGGGTAAATACCTAGTATTGTAACTGCTGGATCATAGGATATTTTGAGGAACCTCCATACCATTTTCCAGAGTGGCTACCCCAGTTTACATTCCCATCAGCAGTGTAAGAGGGTTCCCCTTTCCCTGCATCTTCACCAACATTTGTTGTTTCCTGTGTTGTTAATTTTAGCCATTCTGACAGGTGTGAGGTGATACCTCATTGAAGTTTTGATTGGCATTTCCCTGATAAGTGATTTTGAGCATCTTATCTTGTGTCTCTTAAGCCATAGAGCTTAAAAATATATAGAATCTTGGCCTCGGAAATCTGTTTTCACATTTTCCGGAGGCTTATAATTTATATTAGCATTTTTAAGAACCATCCTTTGGTTTTGTTGAATCCTATCACATGTTGCTTTTATATTTTACTTATTTCTATTTTTATATTTTTTCCTTTTTTCTACTTTCTTTGACTTTATTTTCCTCTTTTCTAAGTTCTTGGGCTGTATGCTTGCCTCATTAACTTTCAGCTTCTATTTTTTGGAATTAATTATATTTTAAGACTATTAATTTCCTCCAAATTTGACCTACAATATGCCCTACAACTTTTAGTTGTTTATTGTTTCATTTGAAAACAATATAATCCTGTTAAACATATTTTCTAATGTCCATAGCTTTTTCTATTAATTTACAAATGTGTTTCTTAAAAATCAAATATATAGGGACACTGCTGTCTTTTTAATTTTTATTTCAAATTCATAATTGCATTGTAATTACAAATTACATTCTAATGTAACTTATAATGGGGGTGCTTGGGTGGCTTAGTCAGTTGAGCCTTGGACTTCAACTCAGGTCATGGTTTCATAGTTTGTGAGTTTGAGCCCTGTGGGCCACTGGGCTCTGTGCTGACAGCTCAGAGCCTGGAGTTTGTTTCAGATTCTGTGTCTCCCTCAGCGCCTTTCCCCCACCAGTGCAGGCATGCTCTCTCTCTCAAAAATAAACATCAAAAATTAAAAAAATAATGTAACTTGTAATTATAAATTATAGTGCAAGAACATGCACTATATGGATTCAGTCTTCTAAACTTTGTTGAAATTTGCTTTCTGATGTTTACGAGCTTGTCTTTTTTGCTTAATCATGTTACACATTTTAAAAAATAATCCTTGTCTACTAATTCTAACATCTGACATCTCTAGTTTTGTTTCTCTTGATTATTATTTGAAAGTTTCACTCATGTTGCTTTGATTCCTTGTGGGCTTTGTTATTTTTTACTGTGAGATCCACATGTTGTTACTGGAACATCATTTATGAAAAGTCTTTGATGCCTACAATAAAATAATTCTTTAGTGAGGATTTTCTTTTGCTTTTATCACCCAACTTTACCAGCCCAGAACCACTTTAAACTAAATTTGGGCTCAAGGTGTTTTGGGCTGTTTAAGTGATATGATTTGGGGGTGCAAAACTGCAGGAAAGCTAGCTTGTAGCTATAAATTTTCAGGGACTTATCCCCCTCCCCCTTCCTGTTCTGCACTGTTCCAAGGGAACTTCTTTTTGCAGTCTTCAAGTGGTGGTGATAATGAGATGCGGAGTCAGATTTACTTCAAGTTCCTGTTACTCTAAGGTCCTTGCCCTTAGGGGCCATTGCTTTATGAGGACCAGTCTGCTATTAAACATTCCAACTCGGATGGAATTTTAAAAATGGATTTAGTTCCCCATGCAGCAAACTTAATCAAAACAGAAGTTCAGTTTTGCAATCCTCTATGGATTTAAGCAGGTTCCCTTCATTCCTGTTCTTAGGTTGTAACCTTACTATCTTTTTAGCTCCTCATGATTGTAAGATAACAAAATAAAAAACAGTTTACAGCATTTTTTTCCATGTAAGAATTGATCTAAATATCCTAACCAGCCATATTACTCCAAACTGGTCTTCAGCTTGATTTGTTCCAACTGGCCTTTCTCCAGAAGACATGGCCATCAGCCATGACAAGAGCATATGACAAGAGCATAAAAGAGTTATCCTCTCCTTAGATCCAGGATAAAATATATCCCTGGGATAGTCTCAGATGGACTCACTGCTGCTAGGATATAAGACATTGAACTGGAGAAAGACTCTTGTCACCAGAAGAAGAAAAGAAGGGGTGCCGGCGAGATCAAAACAACTGTGCCCACTGTGCAGACACTATTTTATTTAATTCTCTCACCACCATCAGGAGGTAGGCATTCACTTTCTTTTACATGAAGAAAATAATGTCTCAGTGAGACTAAGCAGATTTTCTAGTTTCATATAATAACTAGGAAGAGCCAGAGCCAATTCAACCCTGGGTCTCTTTAATTCCATGCTCCATGTTCTTAACCACTACATTTTCCTACCAATTATTCACCCTTTAGTGGGCCATTCACTACTGTGTCTCTAATGGAGGACTTGGGACATGGTACTTCTGGTAGATGGAATGGAAGATGTGAGGACACGGGCCAGTAAAAGTGGGCAGCTCAGAAGTCAGTGGCACCTCTGTGGGTGTGAGGGGAGGCCTTTGGATAAAACAAGCACACTGTACATACTTTGCATTTCAGTCAAGATGGGCTTGCTGTTTCCTTGAGTCTTGGGAACGTAAGTAAATGTGACTCAAGTAAAACTAAACATTTTTTACACTGATTTGCTTCAACGTAGGGCCAATCTTGATATACCATCACATACCCCACCTCCAACATATTACAAACTTAACTCCAAAAAGCATTAAAAAAAAATTAAGGAAAGGTATTAAGCAGGCTGTGTTTTAGCTTATGGGCAAGTAATAAATTGTATCATGTATCTTGAATGTGTCATAGATAAGCTGCTATATAACGATTGCCACTTCAGATAGCTGTGAAATTAGGTGATTAACTAGTTGGTACTTAACCTTCTAATTTCTGTATAAGTCTAATTACATGAAATAGAAGTGGGGGTTTCGGTTTTTTACTTTGCTTTTCTGTTTGGAGTGTCATTGTAACTACTGTAGTGTAAATGACGGAAAATAATTGCATATGTTAAAAAGAAATTGTGTTAAAAAAGAAATAAATAAATTTTTTGGTTAAAAAAAAGATTACAAACTTTCACTAAAGTTTCAAGAGGCAGAGCGGCATATAGGTGAGTGTGTAGCACATACAAAATAGCAAAGCTTCCCTGCCTTTGGTGCTACCCTCCTCCCCAAAGATCACTTCTCATGGAAACTGCTCAAACCTTCTCTCAGCCACCAGCTGTAAATTCCAACTCGTTTCTTTTCTCTGTGTGCCTTCAGTTTCCTCCCTGATCTTGGATGTCCCTTTCTGGGTAGTTTAAGCCCATTCTTTATAGAACCTTATACTCCACTTGTTTCAAAACTCTTTCTTCCCATAGTTCAGTATACTGATAAGTCCAATAAAGATCTAGTAGCCAAAGACTCCAACTAAAGATTCAAGAGGTAGGAGAGAAGAAAAATTTACATATAATGTTTACTTTAAAATTTCCTTCTTGCTTTCTCCCAAGTTTTCAATGTATATAATGTATGGCTCTCAAGATGGAAGATGAATCTAAAAATATTAATTATGAGGTAACAGTTAAGTATGAACAAATTACTATGGCAAATGATCCTGCCTTATGAGAAAAGACATTTTGTTTTCTTTATAGTCACTGAAAAACACTTCTTATTGGGTAGGAATCCAATGTGTAGCTTAGGATGAAATTGTTCTTTGTCCTTCAATGTCTTTGTTTGTTCTCAGTGATAATGTCCCTGTAAAACACTACTGCTAATCTAATATTGCATGGTGTCTTAAGCCCTGGATCCTTTACGACCAGCTGCCATGTAAAGTGATTCAGTATCTATGTACAAGTAATTTCAAAAGAAGCCCTACTGATGATACAATGACTTGCAGACATGCAGAGTTGAAGTCAACTGCCTCTCAGCAATTTTAAATCAAATGCTCTGATAACTGACCTGGCACTTTCTCATCTTGGATTTCCATTTTAGTCACCAGAAACATCTTTCTGGGAAAGCTTATAAACTTTTGAAATGATAGCAAATGAAATTGGTTCTTTTGCAAAAGATATCACCAGACTTTGTTTATTTGTTTAAAGATAAATTAGTTGTATTAATTTGGAAATTATTTGTATTGGTCTTTGTGTTGTGTGCTATTTTTATCACCTATGTCTATCCCTTAAAAAGTAGACACTTCTCAACAGCCACAAAATGAGGTTAAAAAAAAAAGCACAAAATAAGAAAATTGTTTATATAAAATAAACTTTCACCCTGTCTTCCAGCACACGAAGCACGCACAACAAAATCATCTCTATGGCTTCCTTCCTCCTTTCTTTAATACCACTCACCATGGCCCACATTATTAGAACACACATACATACACACCCCTACCTGTCTCTCCCCTTACCAGCCTCTATACCGCTTGATATACAGTGGGGCAATATCTGACACATGGAAGATGCTTAATTTCATATTTCATTAATTCTAAGAGACATTTACTTCTTAAATTTTAACAAATCATAAAGATGTATCTTACAATAAATAGGCAGCAGCAATTTTCTTAGTGGCATATAAAATAATCATGTATCTTATAATTAATAAGGTCTTATAGTCAGTGAAATATGGTGTTGAAATGTACCTAATAAGAGATACTCACACAGAGTTTGGGGAAATCTGTTAATATAATTTGATTAAAAATACAAAGAGTAAGTGATCAAATAATAGAAATATAGAACATGAGCTGGGAAAACAATTTTCTAAAAATTAAATCAGAGTTACAATTCAAACAGTATATATTTATTGAACAATTTCTATTTGCCATACATTATTCTTGGCGCTATGGATACAGCAGTGAACAAAATAGCCTTGTGGAACTTACAATATAGTGGGGGAAACAGACAATAAATTTTTTTCAAAAAATGCATAGTGTTGGCTGATAATAAGCACTGGGAAGAAAACACAAAGTGGTCAAGAATAAGATAAGGGAGGGAAGTAGAAAAAGATTGCTATTTTACACGAGATGGTCAGAGTGGTCTTCTCCGGAGTGACACTCAGAGAAGGAAGCAAGGAATGAAGTTATGTGGCTCCTGGAAATACAGCGTTCTAGAAGAGGATAGAGCAAGGAAGTAGAACATCCCAGGAAAGGACGACACATGCTAGGGTGTTTGAGAACAGAAAGGAGGCTAGGGTGCTATGGCCAGTGAGCATGCATGAGAGTTCTAAGAGAAGAGGCCAAAGAGGTGTAGGGCTCAGCCATGTGGGGCCTTGGAGGTAACTGTGAGGATTTTGTCTTTATTCTGAAGCATGTGGGAGGCTACCTGACTTATGTGTGGAGTTGGGCACTGTCGTGTGCAGTAGGGTGAGAAGACTGTAGGAGAGGCACTGGCAAGAGTGGGAACATAAAGAACAGCAGTCTACAGATGAGTCTACAGATGGTGATTAGGAATGGTAGGAAAGGTAGCAATGGAGGAGGCAGTATTATGAATAACTTCAAAGGCAGAGCTGTCAGGACTACCTAATAAACTAGATATGGAGTATAGACGAAAGAAATCAAGGATGAAGGCAAGATTTTTGGCCAAGCGACTGGGAGAAAAAAGTTACCATATACTAAGGTTGGGAGGAATAGTGTGGAGGAGAAAAATCCAAGAGTTCATTTTGTATGTATTAAACTAGGGAAGATTATCAACATCTAAGAGTAGATATTGACAGAGGAGTCTATACTTCAGGAAAAAGGTAGAAGACGGAAATATAAAAGGGTAGACATTGACATATGTGTGGAATTTTAGGATTTGGGAAACCTGGGCTCTAGAGGGCAGGGGAAGGAGCCCTGGGGCAATCTGATATGAATGAGGAGGGAGATGAGGAGGAGCCAGCACAGGTCACAGAGGAGAATTCAGGGATATGGGAAAGAAATCAAGAGAAAGTGGCATCCCAGATGCCAAGCAAAGGATCAGGAGAGGAACAACTTTGTTTGTTACATTCCACTGATGAAATGAGTAAGACATAGGTTAAGATAGAACCATTTTTTCCCGAAAGCAAGAAAGTTATTATTGACCTCTTCAAAAGATACTATTGTGGAATGTAAGGATAAAACCTGGCTCAAAAGAGTTAAGGTGAGAACAGGTGCAGAAAATATGAAAATGAAAAAAAGTATTATAAACTACTCTTTCTTTTTTTTTAGCACTGAAAAAAAATTTTTTTATTTAATAGTTTATTGTCAAATTGGTTTCCATATAACACCCAGTGCTTCTCCCCACAAGTGCCCCCCACCATGACCATTATCCCCTTTCCTCCCCCTCCCCCTCAGGCCAAGGTTTGTTTTCAGTATTCAATAGTCTAGCATGATTTGTGTCCCTCACTCTCCCCAGCTCTCTTTCCCCCTTCCTCTCCCTATGGTCCTCTGTTAGGTTTCTCCTGTTAGACCTATGAGTGCAAACATATGGTATCTGTCCTTCTCTGTTTGACTTATTTCGCTTAGCATGACACCCTCGAGGTCCACCCACTTTCCTACAAATGGCCAGATTTCATTCTTCCTCATTGCCATGTAGTACTCCATTGTATGTATATACCACATCTTCTTGATCCATTCATCAGGTGATGGACATTTAGGCTCTTTCCATGATTTGGCTATTGTAAAAAGTGCCGCTATGAACATTGGGGTACATAGAGCACTGAAAAATTTTAAGTCAGCGAAATTATTCTGTATGATACTATAATGTGGACACAGTCATTGCACATTTGTCCAAATCCATAGAATGTACAACACGAGGAGTGAGTTCTAGTGTAAACCAAAGACTTTGGGTGACAATGGTATAACCATATAGGTTCATTGGCTGTGACAAATGTACCACTCTTGTGCAGAATGCTAGTAGTGGGAGAGGCTGTCCATTAGTAGGGACAGACATTATTGGAAATCTCTGTACTTTATACTCAATTTTGCTGTGCATCTGGAACTATTTAAAAAACTACAGTTAATTAAAAAGAAGTACTACCTTTTATCTTTCTTTTCTCCTACCCTTTTTTCTCAGTAGGTGTCTCTCTTTTTAACTTCTTTTTTCCATTCACCATTCATGCCTTTGCTCCAAGACTTCTTACTCTCATCATTTCACTTCTCTGACTCCCTGATTGATGATGATTTTTAAGTTCAAAACTCTCTCAGTCAATATATTTTTTAAATCGTTTATTGTCAAATTAAGAGCACACCCAGTGCTCTTCCCCACAAGTGCCCTCCTCCATCACCACCACCTCTTTTCCACCCTCCCCCTTCCCCTTCAACCTTCAGTTCATTTTTAGTATCCAATAGTCTCTCAAGTTTTGCATCCTTCTCTCTCCCCAACTCTCTTTCCCTCTTCCCCTCCCCCTGGTCCTCCATTAGGTTTCTCCTGTTCTCTTGTTAGACCGATGAGTGCAAACATATGGTATCTGTCCTTCTCCGCCTGACTTATTTCGCTTGGCATGACACCCTCGAGGTCCATCCACTTTCTTACAAATGGCCAGATTTCATTCTTTCTCATTGCCATGTAGTACTCCATTGTACACATATACCACATCTTCTTGATCCACACATCAGGTGATGGACATTTAGGCTCTTTCCATGATTTGGCTATTGTTGACAGTGCTGCAATGAACATTGGGGTACATGTGCTCCTATGCGTCAGCACTTCTGTATCCCTTGGGTAAATCCCTAGCAGGGCTATTGCTGGGTCATAGGGGAGTTCTATGGATAGTTTTTTGAGGAACCTCCACACTGTTTTCCAGACCAGCTGCACCAGGTTACATTCCCACCAACAGTGTAGGAGGGTGCCCGTCTCTCCACACCCTCGCCAGCATCTATAGTCTCTGGATTTGTTCATTTTAGCCACTCTGACTGGCATGAGGTGGTATCTAAGTGTGGCTTTGATTTGTGTTTCCCTGATGATGAG
>PJEM01020291.1:0-13849 GCA_004023845.1 Helogale parvula
CGTGCCAGGAGCACCCGATGGTGACAACCTTAGCTGTCCCCAGGTGCGGCCCAGCATCCTCTGGGGATAGGGTTGCCCTGGGAGAGAGCCATACTGCCCCCATTTCACAGATGGGGAAACTGCCTCGGAGGCACAGTGGGCTGGCCCTGCCCGCCCAGGAGGGGTGCAGAGGGTGCCTGGCCGAGCCAGGGAGGCTGTTTGTGGCTGGTGAGGTGGGGTGCCCCGAGGACAAGGCGGCGTGCGGGGCTGCTCTGCGGCCTCGAGGCGAGAGGTTGCCATTGTCGCCGTGCGCTCTGCCGGGTCCCCGGGTGAGGGGCCTGCAGGTGTCGGAGAGGGCGCCCCTGCCCCCGAGGGTCACGAGTGCCGGGGGCTCCGCGCTGACCGCCGCCTGCCCGCAGGCCCTGTTCGTGCTCTTCGTGCTGGCCTACATCCACATCGTCTTCTCCCGCTCGCCCATCAACTGCCTGGAGCACGTGCGGGACAAGTGGCCCCGGGAGGGCGTCCTGCGCGTGGAGGTGCAGCGCAACTCGAGCCGCGCGCCCGTCTTCCTGCAGTTCTGTGACGGCGGCCGCCGCGGCGGCTTCCCCGGCCTGGCCGTGGAGCCGGGCGGCCTGGAGCTGGAGGAGGAGGAGGAGGAGCTGGCCGTGGACATGTTTGGGAACACCTCCATCAAGGTGAGCGGCCCGGGCTGGGGGGGTTCGCACGGTGGGCGCACAGCGAGCGGTGCCTCCGGCGGCCGGCGCTGCCCTCCACCTGGCGTGCTCCTGCCGGTGCAGCCTTCGGGCCAGCGGCTGTGCTGGGAGATTCGGGGCCCGGCCATCTCCCGGCCCCGACTTGAAAAGGATTGGCCTAGTTCTGGGGGCACCGAGGGTGGACACAGCTGAGAAAGGAGCCCCTGGAAACGCCGGGCCGAGAGCTTGACGCTGGTCCTGGCTCCCTAGATGGAGTCTGTGGGGTGGTGAGCGCTCCGTCCCTGGAGATGCGCAGGGGCCCCCGGCTCCCGCGGGGTCAGATGGATGTGGGGGGCCCACAGCCCGGGGGGAAGGACAGGCTCGGGCAGTTCAAGGCTGGAGCCCCATGTCTGAGGGGTGGTGCAGGCGGGCGTTGGTGCCCACCTCGCCAGGTGGCCCCGTTTCCGCTGCAGGGTGCACACCCTCACCTGGAGGTACCCGCTCGGGGGAGCTCGCTGTTGGGGTCTTTGGCGGGTTACAGGGTACAGGCTGGCGGTCACAGCAGCCCGGGGTGGAGCCCACGTCCTGACAGTCCACAGGGCGGCGGGGCCTCCGGCCGGGCCGCTGATGCCCTGTCCTGGCGTTCCGCAGTTCGAGTTGGACATCGAGCCCAAGGTGTTGAAGCCACCAGGCGGCGTGGAGGCCCCGAACGACAGCCAGGAGTTCCCCTTCCCGGAGCCGCCCTCCAAAGGTACGCGCCGGGGCGCCCAGCCGGCTCAGGGCTCAGTCCGGGGGGCATGTGACCCTTGATCTCAGGGCTGTGAGTTCAAACCCCGCGGCGGCTGTACAGAGGACTTAAAAATAAAATCTTATGAGAAAAGAAGTACACACTGCCTGGGCTGCTGAGGTGTGCTGGCCCCGCATCACCGCCCGTCACCATCAGGGCCACACCTCTGCCCAGAGAGGGGGCCACTCTGTGCCTCAGTGTCCCCATCTGTCGGGAGCATGTGAGACTCTGGGGGCCCCGCGGCGCCCTGCCCCTCCCCCGGGCGCCCCCTGAGTCCCCGGATGCGCCCCCGCAGCGTGGCCACAGGACGAGTACGTCGTGGAGTACTCGCTGGAGTACGGCTTCCTGCGGCTGTCCCAGGCCACGCGACAGCGCCTCAGCATCCCCGTCATGGTGGTCACCCTGGGTGAGTACCCCTCCCCCCCGGAGCGGGAGGGTCACGGGGCTGCCCGGCGGGGGCCCTGGCCAGACGCCTGTCCCCCCCCCCTCACAGACCCCTCGCGAGACCAGTGCTTCGGGGACCGCTTCAGCCGCCTGCTGCTGGCCGAGTTCCTGGGCTACGACGACGTCCTCATGTCCAGCGTCAAGGGCCTGGCCGAGAACGAGGAGAACAAGGGTCCGCGGCCCTGGCGCCGGTGGGGGCGGGGCGCGGGACTGCGGCTGCGCAGACGCTCACGGCCTCCCCCACCCCCGCAGGCTTCCTGCGGAACGTGGTGTCCGGCGAGCACTACCGCTTCGTGAGCATGTGGATGGCTCGCACGTCCTACCTGGCCGCCTTCGTCATCATGGTCATCTTCGTGAGTGCCTCGGGGACGGCCCGGCAGGCGGGGGCGCTGGGGGGGCTTGGGGGCCGCCCCTCCCTGAGGCATCGTGCGGCCTCCCTTGCAGACCCTCAGCGTCTCCATGCTGCTCCGGTACTCCCACCACCAGATCTTCGTCTTCATTGGTGAGTCTCTCTGTTGGGCCGGCCGGGCCGAGGGGTGGGCTCAGCCCCAGGCCCCCGTGGCCCCCTGCCCACCCCACCCTGCCACCGGGCACCTCACCCGGTCTGCCCGCCCGCTGCTCTCTGCCCGCAGTGGACCTGCTGCAGATGCTGGAGATGAACATGGCCATCGCCTTCCCTGCTGCGCCCCTGCTTACTGTCATCCTGGCCCTCGTAGGTGAGGACTTGGCCCTCCTGGCCCCGCCCAAACCCCCTACTGGCCTTGGCACCCACCCGCCCAGCCCGCCCCTGCGGCCCCCTGCCCACTGGCCCTGGCACCCGCCCACCCAGCTGCAGGCCTCCCCGCAGGGATGGAGGCCATCATGTCCGAGTTCTTCAACGACACCACCACAGCCTTCTACATCATCCTCATCGTTTGGCTGGCCGACCAGTACGATGCCATCTGCTGCCACACCAACACCAGCAAGAGACACTGGCTGCGGTGAGCACGGAGGGTCCGCGGGGGTCTGGGGTGGGCTCGGCGGGCGGCGCCTCACTCTGCTCCCTCCAGGTTCTTCTACCTGTACCACTTCGCCTTCTACGCCTATCACTACCGCTTCAACGGCCAGTACAGCAGCCTGGCGCTCGTCACGTCCTGGCTCTTCATCCAGGTGAGGCCCCGCCCTGCCCCCGGGCCCTGGCTGGGGGGGGGAGGAGGGGGTCTCCCCTGCGGGCGCGGCCCAGACTCCGAGCCTGCTCTGCACCCCTGCAGCATTCCATGATCTACTTCTTCCACCACTACGAGCTGCCCGCCATCCTGCAGCAGATCCGCATCCAGGAGCTGCTGCTGCAGACCCCGCCGCTGGGCCCCGGCACGCCCACCGCCCTCCCGGACGACCTGAACAACAACGGAGGGGCCCCGGCCGCCACCCCTGACCCTGTGGGCCAGGCCCCTGCCCTGGGCCCGGGCTTGCCAGGTGCTAGTGGGGGCCCCGGGCCCGTGCCTGAGGCGCCCAGCTCCCTAGTGGCCGCGGCGGCCTCAGTGGCGGCAGCGGCCAGTGGTGACCTGGGCTGGATGGCAGAGACGGCCGCCATGATCACAGACGCCTCCTTCTTGTCCGGCTTGAGTGCCTCCCTCCTGGAGCGGCGGCCCGCTGGCCCACTGAGCCCTGGTGGGGGGCTCCCCCGAGTCCCCCAGGACAGTGCCCCCTCCAGCAACTCCCTGGCGCGTGACCCGGCGCCCCCAGCTGTCGGGGTGAGTGGGCCCAGCCCTGCACCCACACCTCCAGTGGACCCGCCCCCGGAGGTTGGCTCCTGAGCCTTAGACAGCTGACCACCCCGTCCCTGGCCATGCAGGCCCACTGGGCATGACCTGGCCGGAGGCCTCGGGTGTTGGGGAGGATGTCCCGGTGGCTCTTGGGACCGCCCAGCCTGCCTCAGGTGGTGTCAGGGTCCGTCAGGTTTGCCCAGAGGTGGCCTTGTCTTCCCCAGGGTGGGGCCTGCCAGAGGCCTGCGCCTGCTAAGTTAGTGGTGGGCCCCCTTGGTCGGCAGATGGAGGCAGGCCAATGAGAGTGGGGTGGGGCTCCATGGAAGGTTCTGGAAGGGGCTAGTGAACCGTGTGGAGTGAGCTGTCCCTAGGTAGCCGAGCTGGGCAGGTCTCTGATAAGGTGAAGGCCAGTGGGGGCCACCCTCGCCGTCCCGGCCTGCCCGGCTGGTGCTCCATCATGCTCAGTGCCTTTTCCACGGCACCTGACCCCGGGTGTGCGTACCAGGGCTAGGGGTCCCCGGAGGGCAGAGCTGGCGCCTTGGGCTGGGGGGTGTGGATACAGGCGTCAACGGGGAAGGCAGTGGTCGGGCGCAGGGGTCCAGCCTTGCTTGGGTGGGAGTGGGACAGAGTTGGTGGCCAAACTGAGTCACTTGGTGAAGAATGCTCAAAGGCGCTCATTCCATCCTATTTAATTGCAGTGCACAAAATTGTGTTTGTATATACAATAAACTGTTGACGGCGGCCCGCAGGGCATGTGCGTGTGCGTGCGCGCGAGGACTGGGAGGAGCCTGTGCTTCCCCCGATGGCCGTGATGGCCTCGACGGCCTCGGTGCAGCCGCTGGGGTGGGGCCCCCGGAACCCGACGGGGGGACGGGGGGCGGGGGGGCGGCTGCGTTCCTCCGGACGAGTCACCCGGTGACTTCCGCTGCTTCAGAGCTGGTCCCCGGGCCGTCCCCGAGCTGAGCCAGGAGCGCTGCGCGCCGCGCCAGGGCCTGGCGCAGCCGCTCCCGCGCACTCCGGATGCGCTGCTCCAGCCGCTCCAGCTCGCCGGGGCCCGGGGCGCCCGAGGGCGGCGCGGCTGGCAGGCGGCCATTGGAGGGCAGCCCGACGGGGCCTTCCAGGGGCCCGGCCTCCGAGTCCGGCGCCGCGGCGGCCACACTGGGCTCCAGGAGGAAGCGCACACGACGCTCCCTCGCCACGGCCCGGCGCGCCTGCGTCCAGCCCCCCGCACCTGCAGGGGCTGCAGGCGTGTCCTGCTGCCGCTCCTCGGGAGCCCTGGAGACGTGGGACGGATGTGGCTGCGCCGGGGTCCTCGCTCCCTACCCACACACTCTGCCCGTGGGGTCAGGGTCCTCGTCGGTGGGGGGCTACCCTGGCCTTCCGGCAAGGGCCGAGGCGAGAAGCGGGCAGCTTGAGGCTGGCTGTCAGAGCGGGTGAGGGGCTGGGGGTGGCCCTCGGGGCCCCTTACCTGGGCTCTGGCTCTTCCTGTCCTTCTGGAGGCTCTGTGTTGAGTGCACGATGGATTCTCTACAAGCCCAGACAGGCGCTTTGTTGGGGTCGCGGGAGGCCCCCCGCCGCCCTCGCCCCCCGCCCGCCGCTCACCTGGCTCGTGTGCAGCCAGTACTGCAGCTTGCTGCCCCTTCGCATGCGCGGGAGCACCAGGTGGTAGAAGACGTGCTCGCCCAGGGAGCTGAGCAGGGCGCTGCCGAGCCCCAGGCAGAGCAGCACGAAGAGTCCCGAGAAGTGGTAGATGCCCACCTGCAGCGTCTGGGGGGGGTTGGGGCGGGGGGGGGGGCACACAGGCACAACCCTCCGCGGGCGGGGCCAGAAGCGGGGCGGACCCGGGCTTTGGTAGAATAAATAGGAGCGCACTCATCTTGGCAACCACCTGAGCGGAGGCCCCTGCAGGCTCGGGGCGCCCTCTCCGCCCGCCCCCACCCCGTGTCCCCGGGCCCTGCCGCACCTCTGTAACGGCGAAGACGCGCTTCCCACAAGGCACCATCTTGTACCACTTGTCGTGCAGCAAGTCGATGAAGCCGGAGGACTTGTAGCGGCTGATGAACTCGGACAGGTTGGAGGTAAGCGGCGAGTTCCGAGGGAGTCCGATGCCGTAGCCTGGGGGGGGGGGGCCAGGGGCGGGGTCAGGGCCAGGCTGGACTCAGCCCCAGAGGAGCCTTCCCCAGGGCCCCTTGTCCCCGAGGCCCCTCACCCTCTATGGCGAAAGGCTTGCCCACGGTCAGGAGTTTGCAGTCAGCGTCGATGGAGACCTCGTAGTCCAGGAGCGACTTGTCCATGATGAAGGCGTTGAGCTTGGGGGGGTCGCTCCTGCGGGGGTGGGGCAGCGGGGTGAGGCCCGGCCCCTCCCGCCGGCCCCGCCCACGCCCGGCCCCGCCCCCGTGGCCTCACGTGAGCATGGCGACGCCGTGGGGCGTGGTGGGCGCGCCGTGGCGCCGCACGTGCGCGTACATGTCGGGGAAGCTCGTCTTGATGTAGGCCTCGGCGCTGCTCTCCCACACGGTGCCCACGCGGAAGCCCGGGGACGGGCGGTGCAGCTGCGGGCGGGGCGCGTCAGGCCGGGCCGCTCGCCCCGCTTCCCCCGCCGCCGGCCCGACTGGAGCCCCTCTGGACGCCGAGGGGGTTCGGCAGCACCCTCGCGCCACCCACGTGGTGCCGGGAGCTCCCCAGTCGGGATGTCTGGCGACATGGGCCCTCTGTCCCTGGGGGCCGGATCGCCTGGGTGAGGACTGCTCTTCTCAGTGCCCGGTGTCCACCTCCACGAAGACCCGGACCTGAACCCAGACCTCCTCCTCCTCTTACCAGCACCTCCCCGGCGCCTGCCCTGAGGGCCCACGGGGACCCCTGGGATCGGGGCCCCACTCCTGTCCTCCCCCAGTCGGCCCTGTACCCCCGCATGTCTCCGTGATCTCTGGTCTCCACTCCACGTCGGTCTGCGAATCCTGTGGCTCTACCTTCATAAGCCCCGGAGCCTGCCCCCCTGCTGACCCTCCCCAGCCCCCACGCGTGCTGGCCTGTGCCCCCAGCACCCCTGTCCTGACTCCCCATGGCCGCCCACAGTCTGCAGACTCCTAATGGCTGAGGGGTTACGCTGACCCGTGCCTCCTGGGGTGACTACAGCACTCCAGAAAAGTTACCGAATGGAGCCTCTAGAGCAGTCCTGTCTGGAACCTTCTGATCAGGAGAGTCTCTGTACCTGCACTGTTCTCAAGTGGGTGTTGGGCACTTAGAGTTAATTAACTTAGTTTTTAAGGTAGCCTCGTGTGAGTGGCTAGCACCTCAGACGCGCGGGGCCTGGATGGGGAGAGAAAAGACAACTGGGAAAAGGGGCCCCTGATGTGTGCGAAGGCTTCCAGAAAGCTTCTGGTGAAATGACAGCCCAGTGGCTGGGAGTGGACTTTGGAGCTGGACAATGGGCTCATCCATGCCGCTCATTCATTGCTCCCTACCCAGGAATAAAGTTTTTCATTAAAAAAGAGAAAGATGTAGGCTGAGCCACACCCCTGCTCTGCTCACAAGCCACCAGGGCTCCCGGAGAAAGTTCTGTCTCAGAAGGAACTGCTTTGGACACCCTGCAGGACCTGCCTCAGGGCCTTTGCACCTGCTCTGCTTTTTCTCCCAACATTCCTCCCTCATATCTACATAAAAGTCTCTTGAAGATCACCCTCTCCCAGAGGTATTCCTCACGCCTGTTTGAGGAAATATCCCCCTAGTACTCCACGGGTCCCCACTCGGCCTCGTTTTCCTCCCTGACCCTTTAGAGCCAGCTCACACGCCGTCTGGTTTGCTTATCTTGATGGTTGACACCTCCCCCTGGGGTATGGAGACGTTTGCCTGTTTGGTCCCGGCGGGTCCCCAGTGCCTGGCACACACCAGGCGCCCAACAAATGTTTTCAGGACCAGGTGGCTGCGCGTGGCTGGGACTCGGGAAGGGAGCGGGGTGAGCGGAGGCCTCCCGGCCCCACGGCCGCCCACCTTGGGGTCATGGATCCCCGACAGCTCCTCGAAGGTCTTGTCCCCGACCATGACGGCGGCCAGGTTGGCCGTGTAGCTGGACAGCACGAGCAGGCAGAAGACGGCCCACAGGTTCATGAGGAGGCGGCCCGTGGGACACTTGGGCGTCTTGCTGGAGACCGTGCGTCCGAAGAGGATGGCGTAGCAGAGGTTGAGCGCCGACGAGTAGGAGAACACGGCGGCCCGGTTGCGGCCGCGCGGCGTGAGGCCGTAGGGGCTGCGCCACTCGTACAGCGTGAGGAAGAGCGCGGTGAGGTGCAGGGCGGCGAAGACGCCCAGCCACATGGACCAGTGCAGCGGCCACGCGAAGGCGCCGATGGGCGAGGCGGCGTCCCGGGCGCGCACCATGATGCCCAGGCTGGTGGAGAAGAAGGGGCTGCTGAAGTCCAGCACCTGCGAGCGCGCCGAGGTGATGCTGAAGCTGGTGACGGCCATGTGCGCCCGGCCGGCCAGCAGGTCGCCCACCAGGCCGGTCCAGCGGCCGTCGCGCAGGGCGCCGTACTTGCCGTCGCCCACGATGTACAGCTCGAAGTCGAAGGGCGCGTCGTCCGCCAGGCGCTCCAGCAGGTCCATGCAGTAGCCGTAGCAGCACCTGCGCAGCGCCCGCGGCGCCGAGCCGTTGGCCAGCGCGGCGAACAGCGCGTCCAGCGCCGCCGAGTCGTTGGTGCCGGGCGCCAGACAGAGCTGCCCGGCGGGGCACTGCCCGTCCTCGTCCGGCTCGCGGGCAAACACGAACGGATGCTCCACCAGCGTCACCACGCGCAGCTTGGCCCGGGCCCCGGCGCCCGAGGGCGGCGGCGGCGGCGGCGGCCCGGCCGCGGCGCCCGGCTCCGCCTCCAGCCGCCCCGCCCGCCAGCGGCCCACCGCGGCCCAGGCCGGGGCGCCCCGCGGGTCCTGGCGCAGGCTCCACACGCGGAAGTGCCGGGCCATGTGCACCTGGGAGGAGCCGGTCACCCACACGGGCCCCGTGCGGCCCTGGAAGGACGTGTTGCCCAGGAACCTGTGGGGTGGGGGGCGCCGTCAGGAGGGGGGGGCGACACCGTCAAGGGGGGCACTGTCAGGCAGCAGAGGCAGGAGCCCCCACCTCATAGAGCACACAGCCGGGGACCTCCGCTGTGCCCCCCGGCAGACCCCTTGCCAGCCTGGCACCCGTGTCATGGAGGCGTTGACAGTGCCTCAGGCCCCAAAGTTCTAACGCCCAGGGAGGCCGCCGGGGTCTGGGGTGCTGGTCACCCACCAGGGCTCCCTTGGGATCAGGCAGGAACCCCGCTCTGCCAGCCTCACCCCGCCCCTGCCCTGCTTCCACCTTAGGGTCAAAACCTGCTTTCTGGTGAGGATGCCATGCCTGGGACACAGCAAGTGTGCAATAAGGCTGCGCTTCCCGACTCACAGGCGGGACTGGCTGCAGGGCCCGGACACCCCTCACTCACCGCGCCAACAAGCGGCCTGAGGACGGAGACCCTGCTGGCTGCGGGTCTCGGCAGCCGACGGTGGTGGGGAGGAGGGTGCGCTCGGGGTCCGCACGGGCCGCGCTGCCCAGCGCTCGGGCCACGAGCTCCACGGCATCGTGGACGGCGGCCTCCAGCGGGGGCCGAGCCACCTCGCCCAGCGCCAGCAGCCCGAGGGGCAGGCCGTCCGTGGGCAGTGCCTCGGGGGACAGCGGCGTGCCCAGCAGCCAGCGGGGCCCGGGGGGCGCGGCCTGCAGCACCTGGCGGGCGCGGGCCACGTCACAGCCCAGGAGCACAGCCGCCAGCACTGGGGCGGAGCCCCCGGTCGGGGCCCCCAGGGGGGCCAGGCGTGCCTGCAGCCCGTTGGCGCCCGCGCCCGGCCGACTCAGGTCCAGCACGAGCTTCGGGGCCCTGCCGGCCCGGGCCGTCCAGAGGGCCAGCAGCCCGGCGGGGTCCCGCACGCGGCAGAGCACCAGGCCGACGTCCTCCCAGCCCTGCGCCTGCAGCACCGACGCCAGCACGTGCAGCAGCGTCTCCAGGGGGCAGGCCCAGTCCAGCTGCAGGTGGAACGGGTTCTGCAAGGGGGCGGTCACAGTTAGGGCTGGCCGCCTGGGACCCACCGCCCCCCTCCCGTCTCCTCCGCAGGTGCTCGGTAAGTAGATGTCATCGTTAGAGCTGGGTGGCCGGCCTGCGTCCTCCGGCCCACCCCTGCTCCAAACCCTCTTTGTCCCCTCACTGCCACCAGCACAAAGCCCAGCCTCCTTGGCCTGACACTCAGGGCCTAGTCTCCTGGCTCCGGCCACCCTGGTCGTACCCCACTTTGAGGCTTTTTGCGTTTCTCAACTGGAATACATCTCTCCCTCTATCCCACCTTCTCCTCCACATCTGTCAGCACCCAGCTCCGTCACTCCTCCCGTACCGAGACTCCCTGGCAAGCCAGGGGCTGAGGGGCCTCTCTATGCCCAGTGGCACCCAGAAAGTTCTCCAGGATTTGCTCTTAGCCTGTGGAGGATGAGGGGGAGCGTGCCAGCCAGATGAAATGGGCAGGGTGCTGCACAGGTGGGGAGAGGGTGCCCAGGGCTGGAGGCTGCTGCGCAGTCCCTGGGGGGTCACTTTAGTCGCCCGCCCCCAAAGCGGAGTTACAATAGCAGGGCTCAGTTCCTGGAGGCGGCAGCAGAGGGCGCCACAGTCCTGCATCTTTCCCACAAGAGGGTTAATGGAACTCCCTCTACACTCAGGGTCTCCCCTCCTGAGGGGAATGACGGCCTGGGGGGGGGGGCGGCTTCAAGCTGCGTTTGGAGGCGGCAAGCCCCTGCCGGTCCCCATATGTCTACGTCGGGCCCCTCCTTGCTGTCCTTGGAAGGTGGCCTTTCCCAGAGGCAGCAAGGGGTCCCCAGAGCGCTCGCAGTCACCCTGTATACGTATCCCACTTTCTACTTCTTCGGGCCCAAATCCAGGCCCAGAGGTGGAATCAAGGAGAGAAAAAACTCCAGAGATGCAGGGGGAGGGGGGTTTGAGTGACAGCGTGGGTGGGGCTGGGAGGCGCCCCGGGACCGCGGAGGGGTCCGGGGCCACAGGGCCGGCAGCCACGCGCCAAGGCTCCATCACCAAGGCCCAGGAAGGAGGCCTGCGCAGGAGTTCGGGGCCCCGCCGCCCCCCGCCTCCCCACCCGGCACCGCGACCGGGCTTCGTGTGGGTTTGGCCATTCTGGGTCCAGAAGCGTCGCAACCGGTCGCCCGCCGGTCCTGTGTTCCCGCGCCCTGGGGGCATCCGGGGTCAGGGGTCCAGGTCCCGCGAGCCCCGGGGGCTCCTTCGTTCTGGACTCCCAGGCTTCCCCGGGGGCTCCTCTACCCGCGGTCCCGAAGTCCGGGTCCCGTGCGCCCCGGCGACTCTGGCGTCGGACCCCCGGCTCCCGCGCCCCGGGAGCGTCCCGGGGCCGCTCACACCCGGACCTCGGGCGTTGCCGCGTACCGGGTCTCCGAGGGGCGCGCGCGCCTCCCGCCGCAGCACGCTGAGCACGGGGGTCTCGGTGGCGGCCGCCAGGAAGTGCAGCTGCAGCAGCTCGGGCCGCGCCTCCGGGAAGGCGAGCAGGGCCCCCACGCCCGGCGCCGCCAGCGCCTGGCACAGGCCGCGGGCCAGCGAGGCGGGGTCGCGGGCGGGGGGCGCGGCGGCCACCAGCTCCAGGCTCAGGTTGTGCGGCAGCCGCGGCGCCAGGGCGGCCCGGGCCAGGGCGGCGCGGACGCGGGCGCGGGCGGCGGGCGCGCGGGGCAGGAGGGCGCCCAGGCGCACCGAGCCCCCCAGGCGCTCCAGGACGCCGCACGGCTGCGGGTGGCCCCCAGCGGGCCCGGGCCCCAGCGCCAGCGCCAGGCCGAGCCACAGCGTCCGCACAAACTCCATCCCAAAGTTGCCGGCCGAGCCGCGGGGCGGAGCCGACGGGGCCACCGCGCAGGGGGCGGGATCTGGGCCCCGCCTCGCCGCTCTCCGCCCCGCCCCGAGGGGCAGGCGCATCCCTCCGCGCACGCCCCGCCCCCGAAAGACCTGCGCCCGCCCTGGCCCCGCCCAAAGTCAGCAACCCACTAGGGAAGAGTGGGACCCACTACCCAGGGCGGGAAACTGAGGCTCAGATGGCCACACCACACGGGGTGAGAGTGGGGTGTGGTACCTAACCACTGCCCTTCCCAGCCCCGTGCCAGGTGCGTTATTTCCCCATTCTACAGACGGGGAAACCGAGGCTTAGCACCAGGAAGGGCCTTTGGTTCAAAATCTGTCCCCACACGCATCCCTGCTCCACCCAGGACTGCCCGTGCCCCAGCCTGGGGACACTGCCCATTGATGTCGGAAACACAGCAGTACCGCCCAGCTCCAGGTCTACCTAGACCAACCCATCTGAGTGTGCTGTAATGTTGGTGCACCACGGGGAAACTGAGGCGCGTCATGTCTGATAGGAACCTACTGGGTAGCTCTCCTGCCTTCCAGTGGGGGCAGGTAGGTAACTCGGAACAGAGAACTCATTCTCACCCTTCAAGACCCAGAACCAAATGCCCCGTCTGAAAAGCATTTCCTGCTTGTCCCCCCAGGAAGATGGAGAACTGTCTCCCCCCCCCCCCCGCTGAGCTCCCCCACCTACGTCATCACGTGCTTTGTCTGCCTTAGTGGCCGTCTTGGCCACTCAGCGGTGGGAGGGCAAGAGTGGGTCTGGCTTGTTGATGCTGTCTCCAGGGCTTGCACACAGTAGGCACTCTGTAATGGATGCCTGAGCTCAGACGAGGACACAGTTACCTCACCCTCCACCGCTCCAGGAGCTGCTGGAGCTCCCTGCCATCTACCACCCCCCAGCCTTCTCCCGCGCTCTGAGCCAGGTTTTCCCCGTGGCCCCAGCATGCAGCAGGTGCTCAATAAACGCTGGCTGAACCAGGCCCACCGGACCCTGCATGGAATCCTCTCAGTGCGTCCGCCCCAGGTGGGGGAAGTGTCCCAACACCCCTCAGGGCACAGGGCAGCCATTCCGGCACAGAACATTCCAGCGCTAACGGATGAATCTTCACTTGGCTGACTTTTCACACAAGAAGCCGTCTCCTTTTGCAGGAATTAAACCCCGACAGACAAATAAAAATTCCAAATGCCAGCCAACAGCCTGGATCCAATTTGGAGATGAGTGTCCAGAGCCATGTACCTGGGTTCCGGCCAAGAAGGCCACCATGTCCAGCCACCGGGCCAGGCAGCTGAGGACACGGAGGGTCCCAGGTTGCAGGCCCGTGCCCCGACCCGAGGTCACCACTGTCCTGCCTGGAGCCTCTGGCACCGGGAGCCCACCCCCTGCCCCAGTCCTGCCTGAGGCCAGCATGCGGAGTCCACAGGGAGCCCTCCCCCCCACCGCGGCCCTTCCCAGCCTGCCGGGAGGTCCCTCCGTCAGCTCGACTCCTCAGGAGGAGAGACTCACCATGGGTGGGAGGCGTTCCTCACCCCACCCAGCTCCCAGCAGGTGCTCGCCAGCCACTGCCACCTTGGCCCCCGGGGGCCTGGCGACCCTGCCCGTTTCCACACCGCCCCCACTGCCACTTGGCACCCGCGCGTCCGGGGGGCGGGGCGGGCTCCCTGAGTGCCGCGCTGCCGGTTCCCCAGGAGGACGAGCCGAGAACAGCACCCGTCCCCCAGGCGCCGCGCAGATGGAGCAAGGGAACACTCAGGTGTCCTGATTGTGGTAAAACGTGTAATAAAACCTAACACTTTAACCATTTCTTTTTTCTTTCTTTCTTTCTGTGAGAGGCAGAACACAGCCGGGGGGGGGGGGGGGGGGGGAGACTCTCAAGCAGGCCCCGTGGGCGCGGGGCCTGACGCAGGGCTCCATCCCAGGAACCCGGAGCCCAAATCAGGTCGGTGCCGAACCGACCGCAGAGCCCGGCGCCCCTCATTGTCACCATTTCCAAGCGCACAGCTCAGGGCCGTCCAGTGTCTCACGCTGTCCTGCGCCACCCCCACCATCTGTGTCCAGAACTTTCCATCTCCCCAGACTGAGACTCTGTCCCCATGAAGCACGGACTCCCCGCCCCCGGTCCCACCCTCCAGTCTCTGTCTCTGTGGACGGGACTCCTCCGGGGATCCCGTGAGCGGGGTCGCACAGGACACGTCCTGTTTGGCTTCTGTCACTGCGCAGTGTCCTCCGGGCCCGTCCCCGTGATGGCAGGACGTCCTTCCTGGGGCTGGATCATATCCCAGCGTGTGGAC